>VOQZ01001700.1:0-29006 GCA_008079305.1 Phytophthora palmivora | reverse complement strand
AACCCTAAACCCTAAACCCTAAACCCTAAAACCTAAAACCCTAAACCCTAAAACCTAAAACCCTAAAACCTAAAACCCTACAATCACAAATCCTACAATCACAAATCCTACAATCACAAACCCTACAATCACAAACACTACAATCACAAACCCTACAATCACAAACTCTACAATCACAAACTCTACAATCACATACTTTACGATTTCATACTTTTCAACTCGATAATATACCACTATATAACATACAATTAAATATAATAATATTTCCTACATACTATATTCATAACAACATATTTTAACACTTAAACTCTTCAACCCTTTATTTTTCAACCTTTTTAATTTACCACTATATATTCTCCTATCACATTCTCTACAACTACATATCTTACAATTATTAACTATTCTACTATTACATTCATCTACATCCTCCTAATATATTCTGTTACTCATAACACACCATCATCGATTTCACTACCATGCTCTACGTAATTATCCGCTAATACTTCATCTTTTACAATATCATTCTCTCCAATTCTTCCTCTCTAAATAATATCATTTTACCACATATTTTACTAAAATTTATTTTACTTGCGTCTATTCTATTACTACCTCTTCTACTTTCTCCTTTTTAATAATCTTCTATAACTACACACTCTACTACCTTCTACACTTTTACCACCATTTTTTACCATAAACCTTATCATTTCCAAATTTTCTTCCACTTACTATACCGTTGCTTTTCCTGCCTACACAAAATGTTATCACTACTCATACTACTATAATATTCTGCACATACACCTATTTACTAATAAATACCCTATATTAATTTTAATCTTTTGTTTAATCTACAACATGTTACTTCATCACCACATTTTGTCATCACAAATCTTAACTTTGTCAATTCTTTTTCTACATACAATAACATCACTTCCTCTGCCAACATATTTTTATCACTACTTTTTTCCACAAACCTATCTTTATCAATTTTTTTAAATACAATACCATTTTCTCTGCTAACAAAATTCTATCATAACCTACTATACTATTATATTTACAGCGGTTTTGTAATTATTTACTTCGCACAACATTTCCGTCTTTGTTTGTATCCATGCATGACTATCGAATTACCAACCAAAACATGAAGTTTAACTTTTGTATCGTATCACCCCACATACGACATGACTTATTACGTGTGCACAGACATGCGCACTTCGCCAAACTTCCCATTGTAGCTCAAAATCCACCAAAAACTTGACCGAATCGACTCAAAGTACCGTCGCAGACCCAAGTGCAACCTTTCACTTGAAAAATGTATAGTCTGACTGTTGTCATAGTTTGGACTATGCGCACAACTATTTTTTATGTGGTGATATGCAATGCACAACTCATACAAACGCCAACATTACCGAAAAACCAGCGAAATGAAAACAAATCACTTTCTAGTCCAGTTTATGACGACTTCTCCAACCAAAACATGAAGTTTGACTTTTGTATCGTATCGCCCCACATACGACATGACTTATTACGTGTGCACAGACATGCGCACTTCGCCAAACTTCCCATTGTAGCTCAAAATCCACCAAAAACTTGACCGAATCGACTCAAAGTACCGTCGCAGACCCAAGTGCAACCTTTCACTTGAAAAATGTATAGTCTGACTGTTGTCATAGTTTGGACTATGCGCACAACTATTTTTTATGTGGTGATATGCAATGCACAACTCATACAAACGCCAACATTACCGAAAAACCAGCGAAATGAAAACAAATCACTTTCTAGTCCAGTTTATGACGACATCTCCAACCAAAACATGAAGTTTGACTTTTGTATCGTATCGCCCCACATACGACATGACTTATTACGTGTGCACAGACATGCGCACTTCGCCAAACTTCCCATTGTAGCTCAAAATCCACCAAAAACTTGACCGAATCGACTCAAAGTACCGTCGCAGACCCAAGTGCAACCTTTCACTTGAAAAATGTATAGTCTGACTGTTGTCATAGTTTGGGCTATGCGCACAACTACTTTTTATGTGGTGATATGCAATGCACAACTCATACAAACGCCAACATTACCGAAAAACCAGCGAAATGAAAACAAATCACTTTCTAGTCCAGTTTATGACGACTTCTCCAACCAAAACATGAAGTTTGACTTTTGTATCGTATCGCCCCACATACGACATGACTTATTACGTGTGCACAGACATGCGCACTTCGCCAAACTTCCTATTGTAGCTCAAAATCCACCAAAAACTTGACCGAATCGACTCAAAGTACCGTCGCAGACCCAAGTGCAACCTTTCACTTGAAAAATGTATAGTCTGACTGTTGTCATAGTTTGGGCTATGCGCACAACTATTTTTTATGTGGTGATATGCAATGCACAACTCATAC
The DNA here is from genome assembly GCA_008079305.1 of Phytophthora palmivora. NCBI lineage: Eukaryota > Oomycota > Peronosporomycetes > Peronosporales > Peronosporaceae > Phytophthora > Phytophthora palmivora. The sequence continues at coordinate 26,607 of VOQZ01001700.1, read as the reverse complement.
AAACGCCAACATTACCGAAAAACCAGCGAAATGAAAACAAATCACTTTCTAGTCCAGTTTATGACGACTTCTCCAACCAAAACATGAAGTTTGACTTTTGTATCGTATCGCCCCACATACGACATGACTTATTACGTGTGCACAGACATGCGCACTTCGCCAAACTTCCTATTGTAGCTCAAAATCCACCAAAAACTTGACCGAATCGACTCAAAGTACCGTCGCAGACCCAAGTGCAACCTTTCACTTGAAAAATGTATAGTCTGACTGTTGTCATAGTTTGGGCTATGCGCACAACTACTTTTTATGTGGTGATATACAATGCACAACTCATACAAACGCCAACATTACCGAAAAACCAGCGAAATGAAAACAAATCACTTTCTAGTCCAGTTTATGACGACTTCTCCAACCAAAACATGAAGTTTGACTTTTGTATCGTATCGCCCCACATACGACATGACTTATTACGTGTGCACAGACATGCGCACTTCGCCAAACTTCCTATTGTAGCTCAAAATCCACCAAAAACTTGACCGAATCGACTCAAAGTACCGTCGCAGACCCAAGTGCAACCTTTCACTTGAAAAATGTATAGTCTGACTGTTGTCATAGTTTGGGCTATGCGCACAACTACTTTTTATGTGGTGATATGCAATGCACAACTCATACAAACGCCAACATTACCGAAAAACCAGCGAAATGAAAACAAATCACTTTCTAGTCCAGTTTATGACGACTTCTCCAACCAAAACATGAAGTTTGACTTTTGTATCGTATTGAACTACAACCAATAAGACGGAATTGCTCATGCTGTGTTCAATAATGTGAAGAAAATCATATGTTTTCAAGCTAGTTTTCGAGAAAAGCATGTTTCTTGCGCTTATACAAAGTTGAAGATCTTTTTCAGTGCTCCTGATTTGCCCATGCAATCGATCAGGCGTGATTGTATATGTGTGCAAAGTTTGAGGTGCACTTTCCAAGTTCGTTTTCAAAGGAACATGCCTACTATACCCTGACGATGGAGTCGATCAGGTGCTGGAGACAAACTGTTTTGTCACTACAGCTAGCAAATATCGGTCGCCAGCTGATGCACATAGTACTAAGTTAACGACCACAATCCGTTGATTTTGGTTTCGTCCTCATGTCACTAAAGTGAATTTTCGATTTAGTGACGTGCACCTAGATAAAGCCTCGTATCTTTGCTTACAAGCCTCTTCATGACTTGTAACCTGTGTGAACACCCACTAAGTCGATCTTGCTGCATTCAATAAGGTGAAGAAAACCATATGTTTTCAAGCTAGTTTTCGAGAAAAGCATGTTTCTTGCGCTTATACAAAGTTGAAGATCTTTTTCAGTGCTCCTGATTTGCCCATGCAATCGATCAGGTGTGATTGTATATGTGTGCCAAGTTTGAGGGGCACTTTCCAAGTTCGTTTTCAAAGGAACATGCCTACTATACCCTGACGATGGAGTCGATCAGGTGCTGGAGACAAACTGTTTTGTCACTACAGCTAGCAAATATCGGTCGCCAGCTGATGCACATAGTACTAAGTTAACGACCACAATCCATTGGTTTTGGTTTCGTCCTCATGTCACTAAAGTGAATTTCCGATTTAGTGACATGCACCTAGATAAAGCCTCGTATCTTTGCTTACAAGCCTCTTCATGACTTGTAACCTGTGTGAACACCCACTAAGTCGACCTTGCTGCATTCAATAAGGTGAAGAAAACCATATGTTTTCAAGCTAGTTTTCGAGAAAAGCATGTTTCTTGCGCTTATACAAAGTTGAAGATCTTTTTCAGTGCTCCTGATTTGCCCATGCAATCGATCAGGTGTGATTGTATATGTGTGCAAAATTTGAGGGGCACTTTCCAAGTTCGTTTTCAAAGGAACATGCCTACTATACCCTGACGATGGAGTCGATCAGGTGCTGGAGACAAACTGTTTTGTCACTACAGCTAGCAAATATCGGTCACCAGCTGATGCACATAGTACTAAGTTAACGACCACAATCCGTTGATTTTGGTTTCGTCCTCATGTCACTAAAGTGAATTTTCGATTTAGTGACGTGCACCTAGATAAAGCCTGGTATCTTTGCTTACAAGTCTCTTCATGACTTGTAACCTTTATGAACACCCACTAAGTTGACCATGCTGCGTTCAATAACGTGAAGAAAACCATATGTTTTCAAGCTAGTTTTCGAGAAAAGCATGTTTCTTGCGCTTATACAAAGTTGAAGATCTTTTTCAGTGCTCCTGATTTGCCCATGCAATCGATCAGGTGTGATTGTATATGTGTGCAAAATTTGAGGGGCACTTTCCAAGTTCGTTTTCAAAGGAACATGCCTACTATACCCTGACGATGGAGTCGATCAGGGGCTGGAGACAAACTGTTTTGTCACTACAGCTAGCAAATATCGGTCGCCAGCTGATGCACATAGTACTAAGTTAACGACCACAATCCGTTGATTTTGGTTTCGTCCTCATGTCACTAAAGTGAATTTTCGATTTAGTGACGTGCACCTAGATAAAGCCTGGTATCTTTGCTTACAAGTCTCTTCATGACTTGTAACCTTTATGAACACCCACTAAGTTGACCATGCTGCGTTCAATAACGTGAAGAAAACCATATGTTTTCAAGCTAGTTTTCGAGAAAAGCATGTTTCTTGCGCTTATACAAAGTTGAAGATCTTTTTCAGTGCTCCTGATTTGCCCATGCAATCGATCAGGTGTGATTGTATATGTGTGCAAAATTTGAGGGGCACTTTCCAAGTTCGTTTTCAAAGGAACATGCCTACTATACCCTGACGATGGAGTCGATCAGGTGCTGGAGACAAACTGTTTTGTCACTACAGCTAGCAAATATCGGTCGCCAGCTGATGCACATAGTACTAAGTTAACGACCACAATCCGTTGATTTTGGTTTCGTCCTCATGTCACTAAAGTGAATTTTCGATTTAGTGACGTGCACCTAGATAAAGCCTGGTATCTTTGCTTACAAGTCTCTTCATGACTTGTAACCTTTATGAACACCCACTAAGTTGACCATGCTGCGTTCAATAACGTGAAGAAAACCATATGTTTTCAAGCTAGTTTTCGAGAAAAGCATGTTTCTTGCGCTTATACAAAGTTGAAGATCTTTTTCAGTGCTCCTGATTTGCCCATGCAATCGATCAGGTGTGATTGTATATGTGTGCCAAGTTTGAGGGGCACTTTCCAAGTTCGTTTTCAAAGGAACATGCCTACTATACCCTGACGATGGAGTCGATCAGGTGCTGGAGACAAACTGTTTTGTCACTACAGCTAGCAAATATCGGTCGCCAGCTGATGCACATAGTACTAAGTTAACGACCACAATCCGTTGATTTTGGTTTCGTCCTCATGTCACTAAAGTGAATTTTCGATTTAGTGACGTGCACCTAGATAAAGCCTGGTATCTTTGCTTACAAGTCTCTTCATGACTTGTAACCTTTATGAACACCCACTAAGTTGACCATGCTGCGTTCAATAAGGTGAAGAAAACCATATGTTTTCAAGCTAGTTTTCGAGAAAAGCATGTTTCTTGCGCTTATACAAAGTTGAAGATCTTTTTCAGTGCTCCTGATTTGCCCATGCAATCGATCAGGTGTGATTGTATATGTGTGCAAAATTTGAGGGGCACTTTCCAAGTTCGTTTTCAAAGGAACATGCCTACTATACCCTGACGATGGAGTCGATCAGGGCTGGAGACAAACTGTTTTGTCACTACAGCTAGCAAATATCGGTCGCCAGCTGATGCACATAGTACTAAGTTAACGACCACAATCCGTTGATTTTGGTTTCGTCCTCATGTCACTAAAGTGAATTTTCGATTTAGTGACGTGCACCTAGATAAAGCCTGGTATCTTTGCTTACAAGTCTCTTCATGACTTGTAACCTTTATGAACACCCACTAAGTTGACCATGCTGCGTTCAATAACGTGAAGAAAACCATATGTTTTCAAGCTAGTTTTCGAGAAAAGCATGTTTCTTGCGCTTATACAAAGTTGAAGATCTTTTTCAGTGCTCCTGATTTGCCCATGCAATCGATCAGGTGTGATTGTATATGTGTGCAAAATTTGAGGGGCACTTTCCAAGTTCGTTTTCAAAGGAACATGCCTACTATACCCTGACGATGGAGTCGATCAGGTGCTGGAGACAAACTGTTTTGTCACTACAGCTAGCAAATATCGGTCGCCAGCTGATGCACATAGTACTAAGTTAACGACCACAATCCGTTGATTTTGGTTTCGTCCTCATGTCACTAAAGTGAATTTTCGATTTAGTGACGTGCACCTAGATAAAGCCTGGTATCTTTGCTTACAAGTCTCTTCATGACTTGTAACCTTTATGAACACCCACTAAGTTGACCATGCTGCGTTCAATAACGTGAAGAAAACCATATGTTTTCAAGCTAGTTTTCGAGAAAAGCATGTTTCTTGCGCTTATACAAAGTTGAAGATCTTTTTCAGTGCTCCTGATTTGCCCATGCAATCGATCAGGTGTGATTGTATATGTGTGCCAAGTTTGAGGGGCACTTTCCAAGTTCGTTTTCAAAGGAACATGCCTACTAAACCCTAAACCCTAAACCCTAAACCCTAAACCCTAAACCCTAAACCCTAAACCCTAACCCTAAACCCTACAACCACAAACCCTACAACCACAAACCCTACAACCACAAACCCTACAACCACAAACCCTACAACCACAAACCCTACGACCACAAACGCTACAATCACATACTCTACAATTTCATACTATTCAATTTCATACTCTACAACTACAAAATATACTATTTCATAATATACTACTACATAATATACTAATAAATTTTATTATACTATATTTTTATACTATATTTTTAACAACATATTCTAACACCTAAACTCTTCAATCACATATTTTTCAACCTTATATATTTTGCCACTACATATTCTCCCATTACATTCTCTACAACGACATATCTCACAATTATCAACTATTGAACTATTTCTTTTTTCATTTACATTCTCTTTATATATTACTACCTCGTAACCCACCATAATTAATTTCACTACCATACTCTTTATTATTATCCTCTACTACTTCATTTTTTACAATATCATTCTCTTCAATTTCTCCTTTTTAAATAATATCCTGTTACAATTTATCTTACTAAAAAAATACTTTGCTTATTATGTCACTACCTCCTCTACTCCTACTTTCTCCTATAATCTTTCACAACTACGCACTCTACTACCTTATACACTTTCACCACCATTTTTACCTCACTCTTTTTCATTTCTAATTCATCTTCCACTTACTAAACGATTACTTTTCCTGCCTACACTAAATTCCGTCACTACTCAAACTACTATAATATTCTTCACATACATCTATTTACTAACAAATACGTTATATTAATTTTAATCTTTTAATCAATATACAGCATTTACCTTATCACCACATTTTGTTGTCACAAATCCCAACTTTATTAATTCTTTTTCTACTTACAACAATATCACTTCCTCAACCAACATATTTTCTATCACTTCATATTTTTTCCACAAATCTATCTTTGTCATGTTGATTATTAATACAATACCAATTTTTCGGCGAACGAAAATATATCACCACCAATTATACTAATTTAATATTTACAGCGGTTTTGTAATTATTTACTTCGCAGAACATTTCCGTCGTTGTTTGTATAGTCTGACTATTGCCATAGTTTGGGCTATGTGAACGACTACTTTTTATGTGGTGATATGCAATACACGACTCATACAAACGCCAACATTACCGAAAACCCATCGAAATGAAAACAAATCACTTTCTAGCCCAGTTTATGCCGACTTCTCCAACCAAAACATGAAGTTTAACTTTTGTATCGTATCGCCCCACATACGACATGACTTATTACATGTGCGCAGACATGCGCACTTCGCCAAACTTCCCATTGTAGCTCAAAACCCATCAAAACTTGACCGAATCGACTCAAAGTACCGTCGCACACCCAAGTACAACCTTTTACTTGAAAACTGTATAGTCTGACTGTTGTCATAGTTTGGCCCAAGTGTGCAACTACTTTTCATGTGGTGATATGCAATACACGACTCATACAAACGCCAACATTACCGAAAAACCAGCGAAATGGAAACAAATCACTTTCTACTTCAGTTTATGCCGACTTATCCAACCAAAACATGAAGTTTAACTTTGTATTATGTTGAACCAAAACCTACAAGACGGAATTATTTATGCTGCGTTCAATATCGTGAAGAAAACCATATGTTTTCAAGCTAGTTTTCGAGAAAAGCATGTTTCTTGCGCTTATACAAAGTTGAAGATCTTTTTCAGTGCTCCTGATTAGCCCATGCAATCGATCAGGCGTGATTGTATATGTGTGCCAAGTTTGAGGGGCACTTTCCAAGTTCATTTTCCAATGAACATGCCTACTATACCCTGACGATGGAGTCGATCAGGTGCTAGAGACAAACTGTTTTGTCACTACAGCTAGCAATCGCCAGCTGATGCACATAGTACTAAGTTAACGACCACAATCAGTTGGTTTTGGTCTCGTCCTCATGTCACTAAAGTGAATTTCCGATTTAGTGACATGCACCTAGATAAAGCCTGGTATCTTTGCCTACAAGCCTCTTCATGACTTGTAACCTTTGTGAACACCCAATAAGTCGACCATGCTGCGTTCAATAAGGTGAAGAAAACCATATGTTTTCAAGCTAGTTTTCGAGAAAAGCATGTTTCTTGCGCTTTTACAAAGTTGGAGATCTTTTTCAGTGCTCCTGATTTGCCCATGCAATCGATCAGGCGTGATTGTATATGTGTGCAAAGTTTGAGGGGCACTTTCCAAGTTCGTTTTCAAAGGAACATGCCTACTAAACCCTAAACCCTACAACCCACAAAACCCTACAACCACAAAACCCAACAACCACAAATCCTACAACCACAAACCCTGCAACCACATACTCTACAATCATTTACTCTACAATTCCTTTATTTAATATCACATATTCTGTTATCACACATTCTGTAATTTTGTACATTATAATACATACTTTACAAATTTAAACCCTAACAATTACATACTACATATATATACCTAACTACCATATTCTTCATAACTGTATACTTCAATTTTTATAATCACATTCTATATTACCATTTCCAATATACCACATCTCATATTACATACCTTTTCACTTCATTCTCATTCTACCACACATTTAACAACTATATACTACTTCATTACATATTCTTCTATCATACTCTCTACAACCACATATATCAATAATATCTATTATTCTACTATTACATTCATCTACAACCTTATACTTTATTATCATTTCACCACTACATAAACCACCTTCTACAATTATACTACCATAGCTTCCACTACTGTAACAAACTACATCATTCATTATACTATACAATTATATTCTTAACAATCACATTAAATATATCCACTTCTAATATACTACATTCGTAACTACACTCACTACCATTTCATACTCATTAACCCCATACTTTGCAACTTTATACGCTACTATCACATTTCCTACTATCTCATTCTCTACAACTACATATCTCATCATCAACAACAATTTTCTTTTTACATTTATCTCCATCACAATAATTTACCAACAAATATTTTACAACTACGCAACCCACCATTAACAATATCACTATCGTACTCTACGTTATTATCCACTACTACTTCATTTTTTACAATAATATTCTCTCTAAACTCTTCCTCTATAATCACAATTTAATTTCCACATCCCATACCATAATTTATCTTACTTTTTATACTCTACCACTACCTCTACAATCTGATATTCAATCATCATCACCTGTAAAACTAAATACCTACATCTTCTAAATTGACTGTCTCTTATTTTATAACTACACACTCTACTACCCTATGCATTTTTATCACCATTTCACCACAAACCTCTTAATTTTCAAATTCCTTTTCACTTATTATTCCACTACTTTTCCTTCCTATACAAAATCTATCACTACTCATACTACTATCATATTCTGCACATACACATTTTACCAACAAATCTCTTTATCAATCCCATTCTTTACTCAATCTATAACATTTTTTCAGCACCATACTTATTATCACAAACCTCAATTTATCATTTTTATCTACTTACAATAATATCACTTCCTCTACCAACATATTTTCTACCACTACATATTTATTTCCACAAACCTTATATTTAACAGTTTTCTACTTACAATACCATTAATTTTCTGCTAACAAAAATTCTATCATATGTCTACAATCACATACACTACAAACTCATACACTACAACCTCGTACTCTATAACTACATACTATACTATATTACCACATTCTATACTATACATACCACACAACTATATTATATATAGAAAGTTAATATACATCATTCTTAATCACATACTATATTACTTTATATTCATTCAACCACGTGTTTTATAACTTATATTCTATCACAACAAATTCTACTATCATCTAAAACCTCGTACTCTACAAACATGTATGCTACTACCGCTTAACCCACCACTACTCATTTTACTACCATGCCATACAATACTATCCTTTACTACCTCATCCTTTATAATACAATTCTCGACATTTCTTCCTCTATAATACATTCTTTAACTTTACACCATATCCGTCACTATGGTCTTTTTTTACCATTACCCACTATGCCATTAATTGATCTATCATATTATATTTTTCATCTTAAACTTTATCACATAAATTACCCCTGTCAGTTTTACTATCATTTGCTCTATAACTACACATTCTAATACCTTATACACTATTATCATCATTTTTACCACAAACCGCATCATTCTTTTTTATTTATTTTCACTTACTGTATAGCATGTCCGTTGTAGGCGGTCACCTTGAATGGCGATATTGAGGTCAATAATTGGTCTTTTAACGCAACCGATGGCGCAAATCCTATCTACATGTTATGGTATATTGAATGGGGTTATCGTAGCGAGCGTAGCGTCTATATCCGACGTTGTCGTAACTATGTAAACATCGCACACATTTGCACACAGATACAGTCCTTCTGACATGGTTATCTGAATAATGCTGGATGTCAGTGCTCGAACATCTGATCCTATGATGTGTAGCCACTTACCATATGTTCTCTGCACAAAAAAGACGTTTCATCGCGATGGAATGCTCAACAATATCACTTCCACCGTGATTTTCGCATTGACATTCGAATTACAGTGATGTGAACGTATTGAGTGCGGTTTTCACTTTATTTCAGTGTAGGATACTCACCTTCCATTCAGTGGATGGAATCATGGTAGATGTACAACCTAATTCGACGCTGAATAGAAAAGAGTGCTCTGTATTACGACTACACAGCCACTTGTAGGAATGTGCTTTCGTTGGACTTCAAAATGGACGTCGATCGCTGATTGGTTGAAGGATTCGTACCTCAACCTATGGTAAACAGTATGATCAACTTTAGAAAGGGCTAGTATGCATCTTCCCGAAATTTGAGCTCTTTCCGTCCCGTTTTGTGCCCGTAATGAGTACTTCTTTCTGATTGGTTGTTGCGCCTGTCTATACCCAACCTAGGTGTGTTAAAGATGCCTACCATCTACTCCAACATGTCTATATCAAGTTTCGTTGCATTCCAGCTAATAGTGGCGAAGTTAGAACGATTCCAAAATGTGTATGCTATTGTGTGTACCTAATCTAGTGAATCCAGGCTGCCCAATATTGCTTGGTTTGGGTCAACAGATGTCAAGGGCCCCCGGATACACGTTCGCTAGGACCCCCGGATGCCTAAAATAAGGCCTCTAACAGGATCCCCAGGACCCCCAGATACACGTGTATCCGCGGCGGGATATATATAGCAGTACGCCAGCCGAGACCAACAGATTGATATCCAAGGGATCGGTAAAGACAAGGTATCGACTACCCACAAAGCGTTGGTAAAAGTCACACTCGGCTGGGAGGTCGTTTATGAGTTTGGATCTCTACAACTCGGCAGCTAAGTTACCAGATGAAGTGGTGGTCCCGCTGTTGCGGTCTTTGAAAGATACAGATGGTCAAACATATGGATTACAGACCGCAGACGGACCTACGGAAGCAATATGTCTGTCAGACCGTGCAATAGCCGAGTTCAGGCTCCGCCGCAACCAGCCGAGTGAGTTGACCCACGAGGTTTGGGTGAGGCGAACAGATGATTGGATACCCACCATAGTGATGAATACCAAAGGTGTGGTGTAGCGGGATCAGCAAAATCTGCGAGATCGCTAGATCCAACTTCCCACCAATGCCCGGACACCGACTAACGAAGGGGGTCCTCCGATGATCCGTGATCTGCTGAACTTGCTCACCTTGTGTACCCGTCGGTTGGGCTGGATCTTCCTCTCTCGGTGACTGCTAAGTTGCTCGATCGGTGTTAGTTGAACGTCTTGGCGTGACGTTGGGGTCGTAGAGTAGCGTGGGAGTCTTCACACCACTCGCCAGTAGTAGATCCGGAGTCCAAGCGATTAGATCAAGCTTGGATCCGGCGGCCTAGATCTGGATCCGGCCTTGTAGTAATTCCTTTTGTGTTGATTTCCCTTTACGCGGGGTCCTTTGATTGCTTGGCGCTTTCTATATCGCGATCTAGGTCGTTGAGAAACCGAAGATCTACCGGCTAAGCAATTAATACCGGGATCTTGGATCTGCACTTAGGGTAAGATACTAGGAGGTTGGATCTAGCCAATATATTATCTAGATATTATCAACCACCCTAGATCTATACACCTAAATCGCTATTAATACCGTAGGGCCAATGTAGTTCCCGTTTCCAGGCGCGTAGCGAAGCACTTATGTCGTACGATGCAAATTCGGTTCTGATTTAATGTTAAGACCTATCCCATCCTATATCCTATCCTTAACGACACATCGACTGATTACGCTATCCTGATTCTTGTCCTTTCTTGTCCTCACCATCCTGGCAGTCGACATCTTTGCAGATCATACTGGATCTGAACCATAAACATTAGATCACTAGTCGCAATATCGTGATCTGGCCTTCTCCTTCCTCCAATATCGTAATCATCCACCATAATATCCAGATCACACGTCTCCCGAGTCAGATCATGCCTTAATAAGGCTAGATCATGCTGATCCAATTCCAGATCGGCTAGATCTTCTTGATCTTGTTGATCTAGGGTTTCCATGCATGATCCGGTGACGATACTTCGTGATAATCATAATCATAATGGGTCCGAGCTTATTCCACACCGCTAATCCTCCAATCATCGTTCATCTTTACCATAATATCCCTAGATCCCGGATCACTCGGATCCGCCTATGGATCTAGGTTCATTAGCCTTGATCCAAGTTCCCTGCATGGACCTGCATATACAAACCGATCTGGTCTTCACTGGTATAGATTACACCCTTGATCTGGACATCTAGGCTTAGATCACCAGTTTCCACAGTGTATATAGACATACTGTTGCACCCATATCACAATCACGCCAGTCCCACATCATCCATATCCATACGAGATCTTCCCAGCTCTTCGGATCTGGATACATGTATAGATCGTATGTCAATACATCTATCACGTCCCGCTCAAGGTGTCACTAATCTCCATCAATCTTATCCATCAACTGGATCCACCACCGGATCCACCCACATCAGCTCGTCATCTAGTCCAATCACATCACGTCAGGTCCGATCACGTCCAAATCGGATCTTTCCTGGATACTCCAATGCCAAATCTTTCAAATCCACTTCACCACAGCCGCCTCCTGGTCGTCAGTTGTAGTTGCATAACAACTTCACTGCGTCCATTCTTCAAATCACCTCGTCCAACTCAAGCTTCTCTACTCCTCCAACTCCACCTTCCGACCATGTCTGATCACGGCCACGATGGATCTCAGCATGGATCTGGCCGCCACGATCCTCCTTCTCCTCGATCCGAGATCAGTGGACCCACTGGGGGTTCACCTGAAGATCTGCGTCGATCTGTGGTCGCCTTGCGTCGCCGGGTGTTGCGTTTGAGCGACGATCTACGGCTGGCCACCCGCCGGGCCGATTAGGCTGTGGATCGAAATCGTGAGCATGTTTGCTCTCTCGAATCGCTCGAGTTGATGTGCGCTACCCAAGGTCGAGAGATCGGGCGCTATCGGGCTGAAGTTCATCGTCTTCGAGAAGAGCGAGATGCTCTTCAATCATCTTTGGAGTCGGATCGCATCATCGGACTGGAGCCGCCGCAGCCTGCACCTGAGATCTCGGCCCTAGAAGCCCAGATCGTCGATCTCAACCGAGATCTTGATCGTCGATCCGACGAGATCCATCAGCTGGAAGCACACATCGATGATCTGTGCCAAGATCGAGGCCGTCTGGAATCCACGATCCGTCATCTCACGTCCGAGATGACACAGGCCGGTGGAGAGATCTTAGATCTTCAGCAGGCTAATCACGATCTGGATCGGAGTCGGGAGGATGCAGAATCTGCATTATCAGCGACTGAGGAGAGCTTGTGCCGGACTCGATCTGAGTTGGATCGGGTCGAGGCAGAGCTACTCCTATCTCGCTCCGATCGTGCCGATCGCGAGTCTTCGGGTCCCGATCCGCAATCTTCTCAAGCCGATCCCCAATCTAGGGGCCCCACTCAAGCCGATCTTGACCAGATCACTCGAGAGCGCGACTCTCTACGAGATCAGATCCGTGCGCGGGATGTTGAGATCCTGTCAGCGCAGCGGACGTTGGGATTATTACAGTCGGATCTGGCAGCCCATCGGGCTAGATCGGCTTCAGATGTGACCCAGCTGCAGACGCTGGAGGGCGATTTGACCCGCGCGCGTCATGATGTGGAGGTAGCCCAGAAGGCCTATGCAGATCGGGAGCGTACCATCACTGAGAATCAGGCTCAGATCCGTACGCTTTCCCGAGATCTGGGCAAAGTGGTCCGTGAGCGGGATGCCCTTCGTCATGAATACACTGCTGCCTTCCAACGCCTCACCTCCATCTCGGCCACAATTGGGGCGCCTCCTCCTCAGACCCAATTGCGTCTGGATCCTGGATCCGACACGGATCAGCCCGCGGGAGGGATCCCACGTTCTCCTTCTGCGGAGACTTCGGGCAGTGGGGATCGGGATGCTGACGCCTCCAAATCAAAACGATCTCGCAGCAGATCCACCTCACCCTCTCCATCGCGGCCTCAGAAGAAGCGGTCTGTTCCTCTCGAGGCGGACGATGAGTCCATGGACGAAGAGGATGAATCTGAGTTTGATCTGGGTGGGGGATCTGTTGAAGGGCGATCGCCCTCTCCAGATCAAGCATCAACCCCGCCCTCCAAAGATGTCGAACGCAGTCGATCATCAGGCGAGGTGATCGAGGTTGGATCTAGATCCGATGAGGCAGAGGAGGATGAGGAGGAGGAGGACGCTGAAGTGGCCGATGACCTCTATGAGGCTCAGACTTTGATGGCCATCTCCCAGTCCAGATCTGAGGCTCGCCGTCGAGATCATGCGTCTCCCCAACGCCGATCTGCAGCCGGATCCGGCGGATCTCCAGGTGGATCCGATGATTCGAACTCTGATGCTGGATCCGGAGACCAGGACAACGGATCTGGCCCCACAGGCGGATCTGGTCCGGCCAATCCGCCCCCTGGACGTCGGCCTCCTCGGATCACCTTCGTCCCTCAGGTTCCATTCCCTGAGGGTCGGTGTATCCCCGGTCGGCGGATTGTCCGAGTTAAGGCTGCCGCCGACGTAGATCCGTGGATCGAGTCCCGGTTGGCAAATCAAACCTTGATCGCCATGACCGTGAACTTCCTGTTCCCGATCTTACCATTTCGGCCCGACTGGATCTTCCCTCACCGGCCGACGATCTTCACCTCTCCGACTGCTCCTGCGTTCTGTGGTCATCTGATCACGGAGGCCAATGTTAAGGCCTTGCAAGCGGCGGAGCCATGGCGGGTGATCCGCAACACCCTGCCCCCGATCTCTTTCGAGGCCGATGTTGGTGGTCGACTCGGGATCTTCCTCCGACAGTACCGTGATTTTGAAGCTTCCGAGCTAATCGCGTACTGGGAGTCGACACATAAATTCCCGATCACCGCTGCTATGATCGCACAGTCGCCATGGCTGGGATCCTTCGCCAAGCAGCGCAATAACCGCAGATCGCACGCCGGAAATCGATGGAAGCGCATGTTGCTCACGTTGATCCAGGCTATGATCGAGGGGTGGTGTGATCTGGATCTACTCTTGGATCCATTCTTCCTCCACTTCCCAAAACGGACTGATGAGGTGGCTTGGTATCCCGGGATCGAGGCCAGACGTGCTAATCTGGCCGATCCTCAGCTTAATCGCCGGGAACCCGCCGATCTGCTGGAGGCGTTAGCCGAGGCCGACACAGCAGATCCCTGGCGCAACCACTATCGGGATCACACTGCGGATCACCTGCGCGCCACCTTCCTCGCCTGGATCGCAAGTTCTTCGGTCTTCAAGTGGCACCGCCTCCGGCCAGTAGCTAGATCGTAGTGATTGGCTCTTCGTGCGTGATCTATATCTTTTCATAACATCCTTCAATATATGTCCGATGATCTTGACTTGTTTGCTTCCTATTCACCTTGATCCCCCTTCATAGAGTCATGACCGACCCTGATCCGCTAAGATCTCTGGATCTCGAGACCTGATCTTTCATTGTCATCGTATTCCACATGTATATATGCATACCCCTTCCTCCGATCTACATCCTTCATGTAGATCCTTCAACCGATTTCACCACGACAAGAACCAGCTCGTTGTCGTTGATTGCGGCCTCACGATTCCTCATGAGATTGCATCACACCGAATCGATTGTGATTCGTGCGATCTCGCAGGAACTCATGCAGCAGAGCGCCACAGTTGAGATCTGCTTCATCTACCCAAGTCGGATCATCGTATCCTCGCCAATATACGAGGAATTCTCGGTAGATCCGTCCATATCTCGTTCTTCTCCCTGATCTCATATCTGTGATCTTCTCCACTTCATACTCATCGGGATCGCGATCTTGGATCCAGCTATCCCCTGGTAATAGATCTTCATCAAAATCCAGACGATCTTGACTTCCCACATTGAGTCGCATTAGTGGTCGATCTGGATATTCTTTCACTAGCTTCAACTTGTTCACATGTACCATAGGGAAAATGTGATATCCGGATCCGGCGATCTCCAATTTCACCGCATGTTCTCCAACTTTCTCTATAATCCGGAATGGTCCATGCCACAAGTGTGCCAACTTCTTAGCGTATCCCTCTTTCACGCGATCGAGATATAACCACACTCGAGATCCGACCTCGATCTGATGCGGGCGGATCTCCTGGTTGTGTAGATCCGCTCGATCTGAGATCGCCTCTCGCAGTCGTTGATTAACCTGTTCTCGAACCTGTTGATAATAACGCTGGATCTGATACCTCCACCGTCGTGGATCCCGATCATGTCTTCGCGTACTTCCCACCGGGATCACCGCTTCCAAAGTGGATCTAGGATCCCACCCATGTACCATATAGAAAGGTGTTTCTCCTCGGATCCGATCATGCGCGGTGTTGATCGCGAAGGTAATCCTCTCGGCATACTCGTCCCAATCTCGTTGATCCAGATCCTGCACATACATCTTAATCGCCCGAGTTGTGGTTTGGACCATCCGTTCTGCAGATCCGTTAGCTTGGGGGCGATATGCCATTGTGGCACGTTGACGTTGACCCAAGATCTTATTAAACGCTCGGAAAAAATCGGACATAAATCCTGGTTCACGATCATGCCTAATCGCTTCGCTGGCCCCAAATCGTCGGAAGACACATTCTTCGTATGATTCGGCGACAGTCTGAGCAGTCCTTGATGAGCTGGCTTTCGCGATCACATATCCAGTGAATAGATCTTCAAAGATCAATAATTCTGTATTCCCTTTGTGCGATCTGGGTAGCGACGGGATGTGATCCATAGCTATGATCTGGAAAGGATACGTTGCCTGAAGGTTACCTGGCGACTCTCCTTGGATCCGAGGTTTACTTTTGCCGGTCTCACAATCCACACACTCACCCACGTATCTTTGGACACTCTTATACAGACCTCTCCAATGGAAGTGATCCCGGATCCGCTGATAAGTTCGGCCGATCCCTTGATGTCCACCTTCTAGGCTCACATGGTAGTGATGTAGTATGTCCCGATGTAGGGTTTCCGGGATCACTAGTCGCATCAGCTTATCTCGATCTGCATCCGTCGGTCTCGTGGAGGGACAGTAGAACAGTAGATCATGGTGATCCAAATCATAATCAGCTGCTAGATTAGCATATGATTTGGCTTCTTGCTGAGTCAGATCTTGTAGATCTCCGTTCAGATACTTCTTCAATCCCGAGATCCACGCCTCCTCGTCTTGGGCTTGTCGGATCCGATCGATCCTGAGATCTCGAACTATTTCCTCCTGTAATGATCGCGGATCCGAGATCGTCCGCGTCGTAGATCGCAAGCCTGATCGAGTCACTACCGCCGTGATCTGGGCTGCCTGATCCGTCCTCTTGACTACCAATACCTCATCCAATCGGTTCAACGTGTTCAGATCCTGCTTATCCTCATCCGACTCGATCTTCACTCCACCTTGTCGCTGTAGCGCTGCACTAGCCAAACTGTCCGCACTGCCGTTCCAATCTCGTTTCACATGCACAAGTTCGTGATCTGGCCAGTCCCTTAGACGATCTAAAGCCCTTTGCTTGAGTAAGGTCAGACCGGGTGCCTTACACTCGTTCTCACCCCTGACTTGTCGGATCACCAGATTAGAGTCGCCGCAGAACACCACTCGTTTGTGATCCACTGTACTCAACAGATCCAGACATAGTAACAACCCATGATATTCAGCTTCATTGACGGTAAGATCTTCTGCATAGGCCGATCTGGCCTGGATCACCGTCCATTCAGGCAACTTCCACAAGATCGCGCTGTATGCGCCACCTCCACGCTTCACGCGGGCTGATCCATCGAAACTGACAACATATAGCTCCTCATCCGCTTGGATCACAGGGATCGGAGCTTGGATCTTCCGTCGTGGCTCTTTCTTGGGCGAGATCTGGATCAACGCTTCATCCACCATGGATCTGGGCGTGATACTAGCCGCAATCACCCCTAGAATCTCTTCTTCTCCTTTGACACACTTCACAATCTCTAATGTCCACGGTGATAGCAGTGACGCCCATTGGCCTAATCGCCCTTGTAATCCGGTCGATCTAAATAACCAGGCCAACGTGGAGTATCTAGTCAGCACCCTGATCCGGCGTCCCACCAGCATGTTATATCCGAGATCCAGGATCCGTAGCAGCGCCAACACCTCCTTCTCCACTGGGCTATAATTCAACTCGTTCGACTTCAACGTTCGGCTCACGAAGGTGACCGGATAGTAGATCTGGTCATACTCTTGCACGAGGGCTGCCGAGATCGCCCAATCACTTGCATATACGATCACCACCGCCTCTCGACCCGGATCAAAATGACGTAGGATCGGAGTAGACGCGATCTTCGATTTGAGTGTCTCGAAGGCCCGATGAGCACGAATCCATCGTGGATCAGCCTGGTCTCTATCTAGACTTCCTGGATCCGACGGTTCCGCAGGCTTCAATGCCAGATCTGATCCTAGATCTTCCTTCAGATCCAGTTGATCCAACTCCTTATATTCCATACTTCGCTTGATCTGGATCCGCACCTCATCCTTGGACATCGCAGCGAAATCGACCTCTCTCAATTCGTATAGCACGGCCGCGTAGATAGCATAGTCTTCGATAAATCGACTGTAATAATTCAAGCTGCCCAGAAAAGATTGCATCGATCTCAGCGATCCAGGAAATGCTAGATCCGTTAATGCCTCTAGATCCTTGGGATTCGCCTCCAGTCCGTCTTTCGAAACGCGATGGCCCAGATATTCCACGTTATTCATACCCCAGAAACTCTTCACCACACTGATCGACAGATTCCACTTATCGCACGCCTCCAGTAGGGCGTCCACTCGATTGCAAAGCTGATCCCAACTATCCGCTGGTATAAGGATGTCATCGATATACGATCTGCGTCCGATCACTGATGGCTTATCCGGATCATCAGCTTCTCCCACTTCAAACACATCTGTGGATCTTGGATCCGATACGGGAGGAGGGATCCGAGTGAATCCATATAGGACGTTGTCGATCAGACGTTGATAGATCTGCGGTGCATTCTTCAAGCCAAACGGCATACGATTCCATTCGAATAGCCCAAATGGGGTAATGAAAGCCGAGATCGCTCGTGCTCGATCTGTCATAGTCACCACCCAGAATCCACTGGCCATATCCAAGGAGCAATACCACAGAACTTTATCCAGATCTTCTAGAAGATCGTTGATCAGGGGCATAGGGTAGACCATCAGTTGAGTAAGACTATTGACCAGACGGTAATCAATACACAGCCTGATATCTACCCCATTCTTCTTCACGATCACCACGATCGGTGAGGCCCAGGGTGATCTGGAATAGCCGATCATCTTAGCTGATAATAACCCTTTGATCAGCTCTGATAACTTCTCGCGGAATCGAGGAGCGATCTTCCTCACTCGTTGGGCGATTGGATTAGCGTCTCCCACATCGATATCACACACCACACCCCTTGCGGCCGGTGGTAGAGCATTTCCCTTTCCGATGAGAAGATGTCGATATTTCCAGATCCTCTGACGTAATTGTTCGATCTCCGCCGTAGTCTGGATCCCTGGATCTCCAACTTGGATATCCTCAATCTTCACCTCGTCTGTGGTGGGGTTAATTTCCGGGAGGATCGCCATCTCTTGATCCACGTCCTCCGCATACAGATCATTACCTTCGTGGTAATGTACCTCCGGATCCGGCTCCTGATCTGGGGAATTTTTTCGATCCTCTGAGGGCGCCTCCTGTATCGGGATAGATAACTGTTCGGGTGGACCTCTTTCAGCTGATCCTCCGGTCACTGGATCCAAATCATCCGCCTTTACCTGATCCACATTTTGGTTTATCACCTCGGTCCCTACTGGTTGGATCGGAGTTCGATCCTGCGGATCTAGTCCTGCTGATGTTTGATCTTCGGTCGTCAACACTGGTTTTACCTGTATCTGCGAGATCTCGGGTCGTTTCAGGATGCCACGAGGTGTTGGGTAGGAGGGTCGATCCACCATCGGCTCTGCGGATTCCATCAAGATCTCATCATGCTCGGATCTTCCATCCACCGTGGCTTCCAGGGCCATGACACGATGTGACTCAGGATTTTTCCGAGTCCCGCCCAAACGGGTCCTGATTGGTGGATCAGAAGGCCAGTTTCGTGTGACAAGTGGATGACAAATGGGTTGTGGAAAGTGATTGGAGTGTGGGAAGGCCATGGAGGGCCCAGGTATCCCAAACGTAAGAGAACCCAGACGAAGGAGTCTGGATGGTACCAAGTTCCCGACGACAGGTTATGCTCAAAAGGCGCGGAAGAGCTCTCAACTAAGCATAGTTGATCGAGCCACCTAGTCTTGACATGGCCTCACACTCATACGAGTACATGAAGACAATGAGTCCCCATTGAAGATCATCAAACACTACTGTCACCAAGCGTAAGACCAAGATGGTCCAAGAGAGAGATGAAGTCTGAACGAAGATGTCTGGACGTACCAAGTCTAGATGAAGAGACTCATCATAGCTACACCAAGTCAGCCGACGAAGATCTGCTTTCTGTGCAAGGAAGTATTGAAGAACAGTCGAAGAAGAATCATCAGTCAACCAGAACCAAGAGTCGACAGATCCCAAGATCAAGCAACCACACATCAATGATGACGCAGACGAAGACACACTGAATGTGAAAACACTCATCAATGATGACGCAAGCGAAGGTATACTGAAAGTAAGTCTAAAGTGTGCATGCATGCATTACAGCTAGACCAAAGATAGGACAGATAACATATAATCAGAGTTCGTTTTACCGAGAAACCCACAAGCGACCCGGACAAGCCTGCCTGAAGAAGTATACCAGGAGGCCCGGTTAGGTGTGGTGTGAAGGCGCGTGTGGCAAGGCATCCAACGTGGAGCTCTCGTAAGTATTCTAGGCCACATTGGGTTGGGGACCGGGTGTGGCTAACCACACATTCGGAGTGAACCGCCCATTCCATATCTTAGTTGCGGTTGTCTCTCCGAAAGGGGTCCCGCATTCATATTCTCAACCGATTACCTTTTGCGTTGTTGTATCAGTCTCAACGTAAGAGTTTGAACGAAAGTACTGTTGAGTGAAGGGATTGTATTGCTTACGTTAATTTCTCCTATATTGGGAGTGGTGCGCGTTTAGAAGAAGGTCGGCCGGGATTGACTAGTATCCCGGAATTGCGACCAGTCGACTAGTGAAGTGACCGACCTTTCCACGGTCCGAAAGAATAAGGAGAGGCTGCATATTGTATATAACTCTGATTAGTTGTTTATTGTTTATATCTGGTTAACTGCTGTGGAGGCTACGTATTAAGAAGTTACGTTCGGCCCTGCGACCAAGACCTACATCTAGAAGACAACTCACCTGCGGTGCATCTCCCTGGTTACGAAGACAAACGAACCTATAGGGATTGACACAAGGACACACGCCACCTCGGTTGAAGTAATTTAGCCGAGGTTGTTCTAGTTGGAATACCCCAAACGGAGTTCCCATCTGGAACGCGTACTATACACCTGGACGATTCAGGCGTTCACCCGCCTCGTCACAGCTGGTGCGCGTGCCCGGATTCGAACCAGGGATTTCACCGCGAGTTGTTTATATTTGAAGTCTAGGTTACTGGGTGTACTAACTCCTTAACCAGTGTCTATGGCAGCTGGAAGAGGTGCAAGCACACGTGGGGGACGCGGAGGTCGCGAGCGCGTGGAGGCGTCGCGACAGTCCCGAAGGGTCCAAGGGCTGCCACCGCCCGAGCAGGAGTCGCTGGAAGAGGTTGAGCGATCTGCGAGGAAGGCAAACGCTGCGAAGCGTCAGGCAGCCTTGGAAGCGAAGCGGGCTTCGGCGGAGACCCAGACGGCCGTTCAAGACGACGCGCACCAAGTGTCGGCGGACGGAGAGTCTGAGTCCAAGTCGAAGGCTGCTGAGGGTGAGTCCGGTCTGGATGAGCCCGATCAGGCGTCTGTGGGAGGCGCCAATGTGGAAGAGCCCCGGGTGGAGGGTCGAGTTTCGGACTCCTCACCGCCCGTTCAAGATGTGTCGCTGGAAGTGAGCTCGAGCGTCCAAGTGGTGTCGCTGCCGTCGGGTCCGGAAGAGAGATGACTGTCCGAGGTGCGGAAGCATATGCGGAGCAGACAAGAGACCAGCCGGAGGAGGAGCGAGTTGTCGCGGGAGTACGCTGCTCACAAGTCGCCCGGTGGGAGCAGGAGCAGTCCGGACATATTTCGCCGCCGAGTGTCGAGTACACTTGGCCAGAAGTTCTCCCGGACTCGCTTGCGTGGATGAATGCTGCGCTCACTACGTCGAAGTATTTGGCTGCGCGAACTGCGGCTGAGGATGTAGCTCGTCCGTGGGTCGAAGAGATGGCCCAGTCCGTCGGGATCTGGCCACCGCTTAGGACCTCGCTGGAGTCCAAGTTCCATTCGGGATGCTCTCGCCCAGGGAATGTGTCGCTATCCTTCAGACGCTGCTATCTCAAGCGGGTTTCCAATTCCGGAATCTGATCCCCGAATGGTTCCAAGCTCAAGCGTCCAAGGTCTCACCGGAAGCCGTGCAAAGTCTGGCTACAGACCTGCAGCGATTGCTCGCTGCCGAACTTGTCGAATGGCGTTTGTTGGCTGAAGGTGCGACGTTTAGTGTCCAACTGGCATCGGAAGACCAAGCGAGGACGGAAGGTGTACCAGTGTTGGAGTACCATGCGGAGGATGAAGACGGAGATCTATTGATGTCTGATATTGCCGTCCTTGGGCGGACCTATATCCTGCGATTGAGGACGGCCGGTCTTCGATCCGTACGCAGTCCAAGCGGGTCGTCCATCGGAGAGCCGTCGTCCAAGCGTCCGCAGCATCATCCACCACGACCTGAGGATTTGCTCGCGTCACTCCCGTCGCCGTTGCCATCGTCAGGGACGTCCGCACGAGACGACGCATCTAGAGGAACGACTTCGGACCCTGTCCCGAGTTTGGTCGGTACCTCAGATGTGTCGTCCCTAGAAGTGACGTCCGGATCGGCCGGATCGTATGTGTCCAGGAACAGCTCGTCGTCGTCCGCGGCGTCAGCATTCGGACACAGCGCGCTGACTCACATGCCGTCGTCGTTGGGTATGGGGCGATGGCGATGACCGTCCAAGGTCCGAGTGTGTCCGCCGTCGAAGGTGGAGAGACTGGTTTCCAGTTGATTCACCAGGAGACCTCAGGACTCGTCACTCTTCCTGACCAGCAAGATGTCACCATGACGGAGGTTGCTTCGGAAGCGAGTGCACGGCCGTCTAGGTCACTTGATTCCAAGCGCAGCCGGAGGTCAGGTCACACGAGGGTCCAGACGGAGGGCGTCACTTGGTGAGTCGGATGAAGAGTCCAGCCTCGGTGGTTACAGCCGCCGTCAGAGTTCGCATCGAGGTTCGTCCAGACGCATGTCGAGACGCCACTCCCAGTCGAGCTATTCTAGCCGATCTGGGGGTCCCATCGATCAGGCTCTTCGATGTCGTCTGGAGCAGCGGAGGCTGTGGTGTCCACGCTTCACCAAGTCCAGCAGCAGTTGACCACCGCCATGGCCCGACTGGATGAGAAGGTCTCCGCCGGCCATCCACCAAGTCAAAGTGGCCAACTTCAGCGCGAGTTGGATGAGGCCAAACGGGAAGCACTGGATGCCGAACGCCGAGCCCGGGACGCGGAGCAACGTCTGCACGAGAGTGCTCTTCGGACAACCGCTCCGGACTTGAACTCTCCGGGCGTCATGGCCGCTATCCAGGCTGCAGTCCAACAGGCCGCGAAGGCTGAACGCGAGCGCACGGAGGCGCCGCCGCGCAGCACTTGCAGCAGCGCCAGGCCGAAGCAGACGCGAAGCTCGAAGCCGAGCGCGCCGCTTGGACGGCGCAAGCCCAACGAGGCTTGGAAGACGTGGAGCGGAAGCTCAAGGCGTTGGAGATCGTGCGGGAAGAAGAGCGTGTCACTGCCCGGAACATCCAAGAATTCCAAGCGGGACAGATCCGTGACTTACGCGCGTCATCAGCCCAAGTCCAATCGGATTACGCAATGGCTGACCCTAAACCAGCAACCCCCACGCGAGCAAACAGTGGTGACCCTAAACGGGCAACCATGTCTCAGAGCGTAATCATGGGAAAGGGCACCGGCGACCAGTCACAATCTGGGTTGAAGAACGTTCCAAGAACAGTCCTCGATCAGTTGCGTGCGACACTACCAGAGGCCGACTTCGCTCGAATTGCTGGGACCGTAGCGCCGAAGGAGATTAAGACCGAGCCTCATGCCAGCACCGCTGCTACCGGAGCGCCGAGGACGCAGGG
Organism: Phytophthora palmivora; assembly: GCA_008079305.1. Classification (NCBI taxonomy): domain Eukaryota; phylum Oomycota; class Peronosporomycetes; order Peronosporales; family Peronosporaceae; genus Phytophthora; species Phytophthora palmivora. The sequence goes on along the minus strand of VOQZ01001700.1, from coordinate 3,103 downwards.
GCGAACCAAAGTACCTCAATCTGCGGGGAAGACGCTTACGAGAAGGAGGAGTGGAAAGTTAAACACCAGCCTCAAGCGGAAGAAGTCGCCACATAAGCGGACGCGCCAGAGTAATGACCCGTCAGACTCGAGTGGCGGTTCAAGCTCAGAGTCAGAGGCTGATAGCAGCTCAAGCAGCAGTTCGGGTGATGAGCTAGGCGAGGAAGTCAAGTCATCACTGGCATTGCCGTCTACATCAAAGCTGGGAACACGATGTTCACCTTCAGGCCGTATATCAACTCCGCCACGCTGGGGATGTTCGACGAGAAGGCCTCGATCGGAGATCGGAAATTGGTGGGGAGAAGTTCATTAACATGTCGGCCCAAGGGGGTTGGACTGACCAAGTCAATTTGCGTGAACTGAAGATGAAGATGTCGTCACCCGTGCGTAATTGGCGAGGACAACTCCCCAAACACGTGCTCCAAGATTGGAAGAGGATGTCGTCGGAGTTTAGGCGCATGTATCTGAAGGCACGTACATCTGAACCTGAGCGTTACTTCACCATGAGACAGAAGTCGTCTGAGAGTGCGTTGGAGTTCTTCTACAGGCTCAATGAAGCTGGCGTGAAGGCCGATGTTCGTTTCCGGAAGTCGAAGAAGGAACGAGGTGAAACATCAAGCGGTTCATAAAGAACTTGAGGGATTCTCAGCTTAAGGTTGTTCTGCGCAACCAGCGGTTCCGCTACTTGGAAGACTTGGAGTTTGTGCTGAAGCAGAACGAAGACATGGGTCTGGATGGGGGATATGACAGCTCCTCATCGCAGAAGCGCGATTTCCGAGCAGACAATACGACCCCGACCCGTTTCAAGTCCAGAAGCCGTGCAATTTGTGAGTGTGAGCGAAGACGAAGGCGGATGGGAGTCTGAAGGGCATGTACGTTTCGACGATGAAGTGGAAGAAGTATCCGCCAACCGGAGGTAAAGATCACCGAGCGGGGAGCCCCTGTGGGGCCAATCCCGGAGACCAATGCGTTGTCTGAACAGGACATCCGGAGCGCAGTCTACGCGCGATGGAGAATGCAGGATGGCGTCCACCGCAGTCTACTCCTCAGCAAGGATGGCAGTCGCCTCGCCCGGGGTGGCAGTCACCCCGACGAGACAATCCCGATCGGAACGAGTTCTGTGAGAAGTGTATGAAGTTCGGACACAGAGAGAAGAATTGCTGGAAGGACGTGCTGTGCGACCGATGCGGCCGAGAAGGCCATCCAGGCTATAGCTGCAAGGTCCGTACATGTTCGTATTGTGGCAAGTATCACGGTGACCAGTGCGAAGAATACGAAATGATGCAAGCCGTGAAAGCTCTCGCTCGGAATGGCACGCTAACAGGCTTACCTTCCGAAGTCCTCAGGAAAGCTGGACGGGAAGGACAGTCCGGGGAAGCAGTTAAACTAACAAGCCCGCTGGATGGGGATCCAGAACGCGACGGGCTTAAGCTACCCCAAGGATTGTGTGTGTTGGCAAACGTTGGACCAGAATTGAGAGTGAGAGAAGAAACCAGATAACACACAATGCATGACTATGATTCAAGGAGAACCTACCGACTCTGACCATATATATCCATTCTCGTCTGAAGATGATCTACCAGTCGAGTTCAGATTACAACCCGGTCAGAAGTATGGATGGTGGGAAAACCATGAGTCAAGCGATAGTCACGGCGTTGCTATGGTGCATGGAACAGTGAATAACGAACGGACCCGAATCTTGCTCGATTCGGGGGCGTCTGGAAGTATGATTAGCTTGGACCTTGCGCGTAGGTTGAAACTAAAGTTTCAGATGCTCCCGGACCGATTAAAGTATCAGGTTTGGGCGGAGTCCAAACGTATATCACTGCGACGGCTATGGTCAAAATCACACTGGGAATGAGAGTGGTGTATGTCATGAAAGTTTGGTTGACGAACATCGGTGAAGATCTAGAAGTGCTCTTAGGGATGGATTTCATGTATGCCGCCGGAGTAAGGTTGTGTGTTGCGTGAGGGGCTTGTGCAGCTCCCAGATGAGAAGCCATATGATGTGCGGTCACTGGGTCGCGGGTCCGATCGGGACCATGTTGGACTGGATTTGCCCGTGCGACCCGAGCGAGATGCCTACCTGCAACCAGGGGGAGCATGCCATCGTCAAAGATACGGTATGTCAGAGCAATCCGCAGCGCGAAGTTGTTTGGGCAGGCCGCGGGGACCGGTGGGTGACACAGATCATCTACGCCACTAAGTCTTGGGCAGTCGCAGTCAAAGTTGTGAATATATCCCAGTCAATGCTCTGGATTGGGACAGACTTATCAGTGGCAAGGATTGTGGAATATGGACATTTCCCACGGCTGGACGGTATGTCCGCCCAGGGTCCGAGCCGAGGTACAAGAGAGTGGCAGCAGCTTATCTACGAGAAACAAAGTCTGCCGAAAGACGAAGACTCGAGCGTAGGATCGCTGCTTACGAGGAGTCGTACAACCTCCATGTGTCGAGAGCCCGGAATACCAGTGGCCATCCAGGATCCTGCTGAGGCCAAGCCCTGAGGGAACCATGGTTCGGATGGCACAGTTGCGGAAACCGACTAGTAAGCAGCCCGAACGCGAGTTGGAACAATCCAGGCCTAAAGTGACTGGGTCACCCAGACGATCGAATCCAGGGACGCAGCTACACAGACCGAGTCGGACTCTGAGTCATCCAGCTCAGATCCTATATCTTACCGGTCTCTGGAGAAGATGAGGACATTCCGATTGGGGCGCCCCTAAGTAACCGATAGCGAAGTTGGAAGCCGAGTTTGCCCGGTGTATGCGAGTCAACCAGGAAGATCTCGACTTGGAACCCGGAGTGTATATTCACGAGGGTAGTGGAGCGCGGATGTCACAGTTGCGAGACGAACTTGCGCTGCTTCCAGAATTGAAGGACTTAGCCCCGAGTGTGATATCTCAAAAGCAGATGTAGGTGTCCCCGGGAGGACTACACCGGCGGAAGATCGGAAGCTGCGAACCATACTGGAGCATCATCGGAAGATATTTCTGGGAGATGGCAATGCTGCACCTGCGCCGGCCAGAGGAGTGGTATGTGATCTAGACGTGGGAGATGCCAA
>VOQZ01001699.1:0-26988 GCA_008079305.1 Phytophthora palmivora | reverse complement strand
TTCCAGATCGGCTAGATCTTCTTGATCTTGTTGATCTAGGGTTTCCATGCATGCTCCGGTGACGATTCTTCGTGATAATCATAATCATAATGGGTCCGAGCTATTCCACACCGCTAATCCTCCAATCATCGTTCATCTTTACCATAATATCCCTAGATCCCGGATCACTCGGATCCGCCTATGGATAGGTTCATTAGCCTTGATCAAGTTCCCTGCATGGACCTGCATATACAAACCGATCTGGTCTTCACTGGTTATAGATTACACCCTTGATCTGGACATCTAGGCTTAGATCACCAGTTTCCACAGTGTATATAGACATACTGTTGCACCCATATCACAATCACGCCAGTCCCACATCATCCATATCCATACGAGACTTCCCAGCTCTTCGGATCTGGATACATGTATAGATCGTATGTCAATACATCTATCCGTCCCGCTCAAGGTGTCACTAATCTCCATCAATTCTTATCCATCAACTGGATCCACCACCGGATCCACCCACATCAGCTCGTCATCTAGTCCAATCACATCACGTCAGGTCCGATCACGTCCAAATCGGATCTTTCCTGGATACTCCAATGCCAAATCTTTCAAATCCACTTCACCACAGCCGCCTCTGGTCGTCAGTTGTAGTTGCTAACAACTTCACTGCGTCCTTCTTCATCACCTCGTCCAACTCAAGCTCTCTACTCCTCCAACTCCACCTTCCGACCATGTCTGATCACGGCCACGATGGATCTCAGCATGGATCTGGCCGCCACGATCCTCCTTCTCCTCGATCCGAGATCAGTGGACCCACTGGGGGTTCACCTGAAGATCTGCGTCGATCTGTGGTCGCCTTGCGTCGCCGGGTGTTGCGTTTGAGCGACGATCTACGGCTGGCCACCCGCCGGGCCGATTAGGCTGTGGATCGAAATCGTGAGCATGTTTGCTCTCTCGAATCGCTCGAGTTGATGTGCGCTACCCAAGGTCGAGAGATCGGGCGCTATCGGGCTGAAGTTCATCGTCTTCGAGAAGAGCGAGATGCTCTTCAATCATCTTTGGAGTCGGATCGCATCATCGGACTGGAGCCGCCGCAGCCTGCACCTGAGATCTCGGCCCTAGAAGCCCAGATCGTCGATCTCAACCGAGATCTTGATCGTCGATCCGACGAGATCCATCAGCTGGAAGCACACATCGATGATCTGTGCCAAGATCGAGGCCGTCTGGAATCCACGATCCGTCATCTCACGTCCGAGATGACACAGGCCGGTGGAGAGATCTTAGATCTTCAGCAGGCTAATCACGATCTGGATCGGAGTCGGGAGGATGCAGAATCTGCATTATCAGCGACTGAGGAGAGCTTGTGCCGGACTCGATCTGAGTTGGATCGGGTCGAGGCAGAGCTACTCCTATCTCGCTCCGATCGTGCCGATCGCGAGTCTTCGGGTCCCGATCCGCAATCTTCTCAAGCCGATCCCCAATCTAGGGGCCCCACTCAAGCCGATCTTGACCAGATCACTCGAGAGCGCGACTCTCTACGAGATCAGATCCGTGCGCGGGATGTTGAGATCCTGTCAGCGCAGCGGACGTTGGGATTATTACAGTCGGATCTGGCAGCCCATCGGGCTAGATCGGCTTCAGATGTGACCCAGCTGCAGACGCTGGAGGGCGATTTGACCCGCGCGCGTCATGATGTGGAGGTAGCCCAGAAGGCCTATGCAGATCGGGAGCGTACCATCACTGAGAATCAGGCTCAGATCCGTACGCTTTCCGAGATCTGGGCAAAGTGGTCCGTGAGCGGGATGCCCTTCGTCATGAATACACTGCTGCCTTCCAACGCCTCACCTCCATCTCGGCCACAATTGGGGCGCCTCCTCCTCAGACCCAATTGCGTCTGGATCCTGGATCCGACACGGATCAGCCCGCGGGAGGGATCCCACGTTCTCCTTCTGCGGAGACTTCGGGCAGTGGGGATCGGGATGCTGACGCCTCCAAATCAAAACGATCTCGCAGCAGATCCACCTCACCCTCTCCATCGCGGCCTCAGAAGAAGCGGTCTGTTCCTCTCGAGGCGGACGATGAGTCCATGGACGAAGAGGATGAATCTGAGTTTGATCTGGGTGGGGGATCTGTTGAAGGGCGATCGCCCTCTCCAGATCAAGCATCAACCCCGCCCTCCAAAGATGTCGAACGCAGTCGATCATCAGGCGAGGTGATCGAGGTTGGATCTAGATCCGATGAGGCAGAGGAGGATGAGGAGGAGGAGGACGCTGAAGTGGCCGATGACCTCTATGAGGCTCAGACTTTGATGGCCATCTCCCAGTCCAGATCTGAGGCTCGCCGTCGAGATCATGCGTCTCCCCAACGCCGATCTGCAGCCGGATCCGGCGGATCTCCAGGTGGATCCGATGATTCGAACTCTGATGCTGGATCCGGAGACCAGGACAACGGATCTGGCCCCACAGGCGGATCTGGTCCGGCCAATCCGCCCCCTGGACGTCGGCCTCCTCGGATCACCTTCGTCCCTCAGGTTCCATTCCCTGAGGGTCGGTGTATCCCCGGTCGGCGGATTGTCCGAGTTTAGGCTGCCGCCGACGTAGATCCGTGGATCGAGTCCCGGTTGGCAAATCAAACCTTGATCGCCATGACCGTGAACTTCCTGTTCCCGATCTTACCATTTCGGCCCGACTGGATCTTCCCTCACCGGCCGACGATCTTCACCTCTCCGACTGCTCCTGCGTTCTGTGGTCATCTGATCACGGAGGCCAATGTTAAGGCCTTGCAAGCGGCGGAGCCATGGCGGGTGATCCGCAACACCCTGCCCCCGATCTCTTTCGAGGCCGATGTTGGTGGTCGACTCGGGATCTTCCTCCGACAGTACCGTGATTTTGAAGCTTCCGAGCTAATCGCGTACTGGGAGTCGACACATAAATTCCCGATCACCGCTGCTATGATCGCACAGTCGCCATGGCTGGGATCCTTCGCCAAGCAGCGCAATAACCGCAGATCGCACGCCGGAAATCGATGGAAGCGCATGTTGCTCACGTTGATCCAGGCTATGATCGAGGGGTGGTGTGATCTGGATCTACTCTTGGATCCATTCTTCCTCCACTTCCCAAAACGGACTGATGAGGTGGCTTGGTATCCCGGGATCGAGGCCAGACGTGCTAATCTGGCCGATCCTCAGCTTAATCGCCGGGAACCCGCCGATCTGCTGGAGGCGTTAGCCGAGGCCGACACAGCAGATCCCTGGCGCAACCACTATCGGGATCACACTGCGGATCACCTGCGCGCCACCTTCCTCGCCTGGATCGCAAGTTCTTCGGTCTTCAAGTGGCACCGCCTCCGGCCAGTAGCTAGATCGTAGTGATTGGCTCTTCGTGCGTGATCTATATCTTTTCATAACATCCTTCAATATATGTCCGATGATCTTGACTTGTTTGCTTCCTATTCACCTTGATCCCCCTTCATAGAGTCATGACCGACCCTGATCCGCTAAGATCTCTGGATCTCGAGACCTGATCTTTCATTGTCATCGTATTCCACATGTATATATGCATACCCCTTCCTCCGATCTACATCCTTCATGTAGATCCTTCAACCGATTTCACCACGACAAGAACCAGCTCGTTGTCGTTGATTGCGGCCTCACGATTCCTCATGAGATTGCATCACACCGAATCGATTGTGATTCGTGCGATCTCGCAGGAACTCATGCAGCAGAGCGCCACAGTTGAGATCTGCTTCATCTACCCAAGTCGGATCATCGTATCCTCGCCAATATACGAGGAATTCTCGGTAGATCCGTCCATATCTCGTTCTTCTCCCTGATCTCATATCTGTGATCTTCTCCACTTCATACTCATCGGGATCGCGATCTTGGATCCAGCTATCCCCTGGTAATAGATCTTCATCAAAATCCAGACGATCTTGACTTCCCACATTGAGTCGCATTAGTGGTCGATCTGGATATTCTTTCACTAGCTTCAACTTGTTCACATGTACCATAGGGAAAATGTGATATCCGGATCCGGCGATCTCCAATTTCACCGCATGTTCTCCAACTTTCTCTATAATCCGGAATGGTCCATGCCACAAGTGTGCCAACTTCTTAGCGTATCCCTCTTTCACGCGATCGAGATATAACCACACTCGAGATCCGACCTCGATCTGATGCGGGCGGATCTCCTGGTTGTGTAGATCCGCTCGATCTGAGATCGCCTCTCGCAGTCGTTGATTAACCTGTTCTCGAACCTGTTGATAATAACGCTGGATCTGATACCTCCACCGTCGTGGATCCCGATCATGTCTTCGCGTACTTCCCACCGGGATCACCGCTTCCAAAGTGGATCTAGGATCCCACCCATGTACCATATAGAAAGGTGTTTCTCCTCGGATCCGATCATGCGCGGTGTTGATCGCGAAGGTAATCCTCTCGGCATACTCGTCCCAATCTCGTTGATCCAGATCCTGCACATACATCTTAATCGCCCGAGTTGTGGTTTGGACCATCCGTTCTGCAGATCCGTTAGCTTGGGGGCGATATGCCATTGTGGCACGTTGACGTTGACCCAAGATCTTATTAAACGCTCGGAAAAAATCGGACATAAATCCTGGTTCACGATCATGCCTAATCGCTTCGCTGGCCCCAAATCGTCGGAAGACACATTCTTCGTATGATTCGGCGACAGTCTGAGCAGTCCTTGATGAGCTGGCTTTCGCGATCACATATCCAGTGAATAGATCTTCAAAGATCAATAATTCTGTATTCCCTTTGTGCGATCTGGGTAGCGACGGGATGTGATCCATAGCTATGATCTGGAAAGGATACGTTGCCTGAAGGTTACCTGGCGACTCTCCTTGGATCCGAGGTTTACTTTTGCCGGTCTCACAATCCACACACTCACCCACGTATCTTTGGACACTCTTATACAGACCTCTCCAATGGAAGTGATCCCGGATCCGCTGATAAGTTCGGCCGATCCCTTGATGTCCACCTTCTAGGCTCACATGGTAGTGATGTAGTATGTCCCGATGTAGGGTTTCCGGGATCACTAGTCGCATCAGCTTATCTCGATCTGCATCCGTCGGTCTCGTGGAGGGACAGTAGAACAGTAGATCATGGTGATCCAAATCATAATCAGCTGCTAGATTAGCATATGATTTGGCTTCTTGCTGAGTCAGATCTTGTAGATCTCCGTTCAGATACTTCTTCAATCCCGAGATCCACGCCTCCTCGTCTTGGGCTTGTCGGATCCGATCGATCCTGAGATCTCGAACTATTTCCTCCTGTAATGATCGCGGATCCGAGATCGTCCGCGTCGTAGATCGCAAGCCTGATCGAGTCACTACCGCCGTGATCTGGGCTGCCTGATCCGTCCTCTTGACTACCAATACCTCATCCAATCGGTTCAACGTGTTCAGATCCTGCTTATCCTCATCCGACTCGATCTTCACTCCACCTTGTCGCTGTAGCGCTGCACTAGCCAAACTGTCCGCACTGCCGTTCCAATCTCGTTTCACATGCACAAGTTCGTGATCTGGCCAGTCCCTTAGACGATCTAAAGCCCTTTGCTTGAGTAAGGTCAGACCGGGTGCCTTACACTCGTTCTCACCCCTGACTTGTCGGATCACCAGATTAGAGTCGCCGCAGAACACCACTCGTTTGTGATCCACTGTACTCAACAGATCCAGACATAGTAACAACCCATGATATTCAGCTTCATTGACGGTAAGATCTTCTGCATAGGCCGATCTGGCCTGGATCACCGTCCATTCAGGCAACTTCCACAAGATCGCGCTGTATGCGCCACCTCCACGCTTCACGCGGGCTGATCCATCGAAACTGACAACATATAGCTCCTCATCCGCTTGGATCACAGGGATCGGAGCTTGGATCTTCCGTCGTGGCTCTTTCTTGGGCGAGATCTGGATCAACGCTTCATCCACCATGGATCTGGGCGTGATACTAGCCGCAATCACCCCTAGAATCTCTTCTTCTCCTTTGACACACTTCACAATCTCTAATGTCCACGGTGATAGCAGTGACGCCCATTGGCCTAATCGCCCTTGTAATCCGGTCGATCTAAATAACCAGGCCAACGTGGAGTATCTAGTCAGCACCCTGATCCGGCGTCCCACCAGCATGTTATATCCGAGATCCAGGATCCGTAGCAGCGCCAACACCTCCTTCTCCACTGGGCTATAATTCAACTCGTTCGACTTCAACGTTCGGCTCACGAAGGTGACCGGATAGTAGATCTGGTCATACTCTTGCACGAGGGCTGCCGAGATCGCCCAATCACTTGCATATACGATCACCACCGCCTCTCGACCCGGATCAAAATGACGTAGGATCGGAGTAGACGCGATCTTCGATTTGAGTGTCTCGAAGGCCCGATGAGCACGAATCCATCGTGGATCAGCCTGGTCTCTATCTAGACTTCCTGGATCCGACGGTTCCGCAGGCTTCAATGCCAGATCTGATCCTAGATCTTCCTTCAGATCCAGTTGATCCAACTCCTTATATTCCATACTTCGCTTGATCTGGATCCGCACCTCATCCTTGGACATCGCAGCGAAATCGACCTCTCTCAATTCGTATAGCACGGCCGCGTAGATAGCATAGTCTTCGATAAATCGACTGTAATAATTCAAGCTGCCCAGAAAAGATTGCATCGATCTCAGCGATCCAGGAAATGCTAGATCCGTTAATGCCTCTAGATCCTTGGGATTCGCCTCCAGTCCGTCTTTCGAAACGCGATGGCCCAGATATTCCACGTTATTCATACCCCAGAAACTCTTCACCACACTGATCGACAGATTCCACTTATCGCACGCCTCCAGTAGGGCGTCCACTCGATTGCAAAGCTGATCCCAACTATCCGCTGGTATAAGGATGTCATCGATATACGATCTGCGTCCGATCACTGATGGCTTATCCGGATCATCAGCTTCTCCCACTTCAAACACATCTGTGGATCTTGGATCCGATACGGGAGGAGGGATCCGAGTGAATCCATATAGGACGTTGTCGATCAGACGTTGATAGATCTGCGGTGCATTCTTCAAGCCAAACGGCATACGATTCCATTCGAATAGCCCAAATGGGGTAATGAAAGCCGAGATCGCTCGTGCTCGATCTGTCATAGTCACCACCCAGAATCCACTGGCCATATCCAAGGAGCAATACCACAGAACTTTATCCAGATCTTCTAGAAGATCGTTGATCAGGGGCATAGGGTAGACCATCAGTTGAGTAAGACTATTGACCAGACGGTAATCAATACACAGCCTGATATCTACCCCATTCTTCTTCACGATCACCACGATCGGTGAGGCCCAGGGTGATCTGGAATAGCCGATCATCTTAGCTGATAATAACCCTTTGATCAGCTCTGATAACTTCTCGCGGAATCGAGGAGCGATCTTCCTCACTCGTTGGGCGATTGGATTAGCGTCTCCCACATCGATATCACACACCACACCCCTTGCGGCCGGTGGTAGAGCATTTCCCTTTCCGATGAGAAGATGTCGATATTTCCAGATCCTCTGACGTAATTGTTCGATCTCCGCCGTAGTCTGGATCCCTGGATCTCCAACTTGGATATCCTCAATCTTCACCTCGTCTGTGGTGGGGTTAATTTCCGGGAGGATCGCCATCTCTTGATCCACGTCCTCCGCATACAGATCATTACCTTCGTGGTAATGTACCTCCGGATCCGGCTCCTGATCTGGGGAATTTTTTCGATCCTCTGAGGGCGCCTCCTGTATCGGGATAGATAACTGTTCGGGTGGACCTCTTTCAGCTGATCCTCCGGTCACTGGATCCAAATCATCCGCCTTTACCTGATCCACATTTTGGTTTATCACCTCGGTCCCTACTGGTTGGATCGGAGTTCGATCCTGCGGATCTAGTCCTGCTGATGTTTGATCTTCGGTCGTCAACACTGGTTTTACCTGTATCTGCGAGATCTCGGGTCGTTTCAGGATGCCACGAGGTGTTGGGTAGGAGGGTCGATCCACCATCGGCTCTGCGGATTCCATCAAGATCTCATCATGCTCGGATCTTCCATCCACCGTGGCTTCCAGGGCCATGACACGATGTGACTCAGGATTTTTCCGAGTCCCGCCCAAACGGGTCCTGATTGGTGGATCAGAAGGCCAGTTTCGTGTGACAAGTGGATGACAAATGGGTTGTGGAAAGTGATTGGAGTGTGGGAAGGCCATGGAGGGCCCAGGTATCCCAAACGTAAGAGAACCCAGACGAAGGAGTCTGGATGGTACCAAGTTCCCGACGACAGGTTATGCTCAAAAGGCGCGGAAGAGCTCTCAACTAAGCATAGTTGATCGAGCCACCTAGTCTTGACATGGCCTCACACTCATACGAGTACATGAAGACAATGAGTCCCCATTGAAGATCATCAAACACTACTGTCACCAAGCGTAAGACCAAGATGGTCCAAGAGAGAGATGAAGTCTGAACGAAGATGTCTGGACGTACCAAGTCTAGATGAAGAGACTCATCATAGCTACACCAAGTCAGCCGACGAAGATCTGCTTTCTGTGCAAGGAAGTATTGAAGAACAGTCGAAGAAGAATCATCAGTCAACCAGAACCAAGAGTCGACAGATCCCAAGATCAAGCAACCACACATCAATGATGACGCAGACGAAGACACACTGAATGTGAAAACACTCATCAATGATGACGCAAGCGAAGGTATACTGAAAGTAAGTCTAAAGTGTGCATGCATGCATTACAGCTAGACCAAAGATAGGACAGATAACATATAATCAGAGTTCGTTTTACCGAGAAACCCACAAGCGACCCGGACAAGCCTGCCTGAAGAAGTATACCAGGAGGCCCGGTTAGGTGTGGTGTGAAGGCGCGTGTGGCAAGGCATCCAACGTGGAGCTCTCGTAAGTATTCTAGGCCACATTGGGTTGGGGACCGGGTGTGGCTAACCACACATTCGGAGTGAACCGCCCATTCCATATCTTAGTTGCGGTTGTCTCTCCGAAAGGGGTCCCGCATTTCATATTCTCAACCGATTACCTTTTGCGTTGTTGTATCAGTCTCAACGTAAGAGTTTGAACGAAAGTACTGTTGAGTGAAGGGATTGTATTGCTTACGTTAATTTCTCCTATATTGGGAGTGGTGCGCGTTTAGAAGAAGGTCGGCCGGGATTGACTAGTATCCCGGAATTGCGACCAGTCGACTAGTGAAGTGACCGACCTTTCCACGGTCCGAAAGAATAAGGAGAGGCTGCATATTGTATATAACTCTGATTAGTTGTTTATTGTTTATATCTGGTTAACTGCTGTGGAGGCTACGTATTAAGAAGTTACGTTCGGCCCTGCGACCAAGACCTACATCTAGAAGACAACTCACCTGCGGTGCATCTCCCTGGTTACGAAGACAAACGAACCTATAGGGATTGACACAAGGACACACGCCACCTCGGTTGAAGTAATTTAGCCGAGGTTGTTCTAGTTGGAATACCCCAAACGGAGTTCCCATCTGGAACGCGTACTATACACCTGGACGATTCAGGCGTTCACCCGCCTCGTCACAGCTGGTGCGCGTGCCCGGATTCGAACCAGGGATTTCACCGCGAGTTGTTTATATTTGAAGTCTAGGTTACTGGGTGTACTAACTCCTTAACCAGTGTCTATGGCAGCTGGAAGAGGTGCAAGCACACGTGGGGGACGCGGAGGTCGCGAGCGCGTGGAGGCGTCGCGACAGTCCCGGAGGGTCCAAGGGCTGCCACCGCCCGAGCAGGAGTCGCTGGAAGAGGTTGAGCGATCTGCGAGGAAGGCAAACGCTGCGAAGCGTCAGGCAGCCTTGGAAGCGAAGCGGGCTTCGGCGGAGACCCAGACGGCCGTTCAAGACGACGCGCACCAAGTGTCGGCGGACGGAGAGTCTGAGTCCAAGTCGAAGGCTGCTGAGGGTGAGTCCGGTCTGGATGAGCCCGATCAGGCGTCTGTGGGAGGCGCCAATGTGGAAGAGCCCCGGGTGGAGGGTCGAGTTTCGGACTCCTCACCGCCCGTTCAAGATGTGTCGCTGGAAGTGAGCTCGAGCGTCCAAGTGGTGTCGCTGCCGTCGGTTCCGGAAGAGATGACTGTCCGAGGTGCGGAAGCATATGCGGAGCAGACAAGAGACCAGCCGGAGGAGCGAGTGTCGCGGGAGTACGCTGCTTCACAAGTCGCCCGGTGGGAGCAGGAGCAGTCCGGACATATTTCGCCGCCGAGTGTCGAGTACACTTGGCCAGAAGTTCTCCCGGACTCGCTTGCGTGGATGAATGCTGCGCTCACTACGTCGAAGTATTTGGCTGCGCGAACTGCGGCTGAGGATGTAGCTCGTCCGTGGGTCGAAGAGATGGCCCCAGTCCGTCGGGATCTGGCCACCGCTCAGGACCTCGCTGGAGCCCAAGTTCCATTCGGGATGCTCTCGCCCAGGGAATGTGTCGCTATCCTTCAGACGCTGCTATCTCAAGCGGGTTTCCAATTCCGGAATCTGATCCCCGAATGGTTCCAAGCTCAAGCGTCCAAGGTCTCACCGGAAGCCGTGCAAAGTCTGGCTACAGACCTGCAGCGATTGCTCGCTGCCGAACTTGTCGAATGGCGTTTGTTGGCTGAAGGTGCGACGTTTAGTGTCCAACTGGCATCGGAAGACCAAGCGAGGACGGAAGGTGTACCAGTGTTGGAGTACCATGCGGAGGATGAAGACGGAGATCTATTGATGTCTGATATTGCCGTCCTTGGGCGGACCTATATCCTGCGATTGAGGACGGCCGGTCTTCGATCCGTACGCAGTCCAAGCGGGTCGTCCATCGGAGAGCCGTCGTCCAAGCGTCCGCAGCATCATCCACCACGACCTGAGGATTTGCTCGCGTCACTCCCGTCGCAGTTGCCATCGTCAGGGACGTCCACACGAGACGACGCATCTAGAGGAACGACTTCGGACCCTGTCCCGAGTTTGGTCGGTACCTCAGATGTGTCGTCCCTAGAAGTGACGTCCGGATCGGCCGGATCGTATGTGTCCAGGAACAGCTCGTCGTCGTCCGCGGCGTCAGCATTCGGACACAGCGCGCTGACTCACATGCCGTCGGTTGGGTATGGGGCGATGGCGATGACCGTCCAAGGTCCGAGTGTGTCCGCCGTCGAAGGTGGAGAGACTGGTTTCCAGTTGATTCACCAGGAGACCTCAGGACTCGTCACTCTTCCTGACCAGCAAGATGTCACCATGACGGAGGTTGCTTCGGAAGCGAGTGCACGGCCGTCTAGGTCACTTGATTCCAAGCGCAGCCGGAGGTCACACCGAGGGTCCAGACGGAGGGCGTCACTTGGTGAGTCGGATGAAGAGTCCAGCCTCGGTGGTTACAGCCGCCGTCAGAGTTCGCATCGAGGTTCGTCCAGACGCATGTCGAGACGCCACTCCCAGTCGAGCTATTCTAGCCGATCTGGGAGGTCCCATCGATCAGGCTCTTCGATGTCGTCTGGAGCAGCGGAGGCTGTGGTGTCCACGCTTCACCAAGTCCAGCAGTTGACCGCCGCCATGGCCCGACTGGATGAGAAGGTCTCCGCCGGCCATCCACCAAGTCAAAGTGGCCAACTTCAGCGCGAGTTGGATGAGGCCAAACGGGAAGCACTGGATGCCGAACGCCGAGCCCGGGACGCGGAGCGACGTCTGCACGAGAGTGCTCTTCGGACAACCGCTCCGGACTTGAACTCTCCGGGCGTCATGGCCGCTATCCAGGCTGCAGTCCAACAGGCCGCGAAGGCTGAACGCGAGCGCACGGAGGCCGCCGCCGCGCAGCACTTGCAGCAGCGCCAGGCCGAAGCAGACGCGAAGCTCGAAGCCGAGCGCGCCGCTTGGACGGCGCAAGCCCAACGAGGCTTGGAAGACGTGGAGCGGAAGCTCAAGGCGTTGGAGATCGTGCGGGAAGAAGAGCGTGTCACTGCCCGGAACATCCAAGAATTCCAAGCGGGACAGATCCGTGACTTACGCGCGTCATCAGCCCAAGTCCAATCGGATTACGCAATGGCTGACCCTAAACCAGCAACCACCACGCGAGCAAACAGTGGTGACCCTAAACGGGCAACCATGTCTCAGAGCGTAATCATGGGAAAGGGCACCGGCGACCAGTCACAATCTGGGTTGAAGAACGTTCCAAGAACAGTCCTCGATCAGTTGCGTGCGACACTACCAGAGGCCGACTTCGCTCGAATTGCTGGGACCGTAGCGCCGAAGGAGATTAAGACCGAGCCTCATGCCAGCACCGCTGCTACCGGAGCGCCGAGGACGCAGGGGCGAACCAAAGTACCTCAATCTGCGGGGAAGACGCTTACGAGAAGGAGTGGAAAGTTAAACACCAGCCTCAAGCGGAAGAAGTCGCCACATAAGCGGACGCGCCAGAGTAATGACCCGTCAGACTCGAGTGGCAGTTCAAGCTCAGAGTCAGAGGCTGACAGCAGCTCAAGCAGCAGTTCGGGTGATGAGCTAGGCGAGGAAGTCAAGTCATCACTGGCATTGCCGTCTACATCCAAAGCTGGGAACACGATGTTCACCTTCAGGCCGTATATCAACTCCGCCACGCTGGGGATGTTCGACGAGAAGGCCTCGATCGGAGATCGGAAGAATTGGTGGGAGAAGTTCATTAACATGTCGGCCCAAGGGGGTTGGACTGACCAAGTCAATTTGCGTGAACTGAAGATGAAGATGTCGTCACCCGTGCGTAATTGGCGAGGACAACTCCCCAAACACGTGCTCCAAGATTGGAAGAGGATGTCGTCGGAGTTTAGGCGCATGTATCTGAAGGCACGTACATCTGAACCTGAGCGTTACTTCACCATGAGACAGAAGTCGTCTGAGAGTGCGTTGGAGTTCTTCTACAGGCTCAATGAAGCTGGCGTGAAGGCCGATGTTCGTTTCCGGAAGTCGAAGAAGGAACGAGGTGAACACATCAAGCGGTTCATAAAGAACTTGAGGGATTCTCAGCTTAAGGTTGTTCTACGCAACCAGCGGTTCCGCTACTTGGAAGATTTGGAGTTTGTGCTGAAGCAGAACGAAGACCTGGGTCTGGATGGGGGATATGACAGCTCCTCATCGCAGAAGCGCGATTTCCGAGCAGACAATACGACCCCGACCCGTTTCAAGTCCAGAAGCCGTGCATTTGTGAGTGTGAGCGAAGACGAAGGCGGATGGGAGTCTGAAGGGCATGTACGTTTCGACGATGAAGTGGAAGAAGTATCCGCCAAACCGGAGGTAAAGATCACCGAGCGGGGAGCCCCTGTGGGGCCAATCCCGGAGACCAATGCGTTGTCTGAACAGGACATCCGGAGCGCAGTCTACCGCGCGATGGAGAATGCAGGATGGCGTCCACCGCAGTCTACTCCTCAGCAAGGATGGCAGTCGCCTCGCCCGGGGTGGCAGTCACCCCGACGAGACAATCCCGATCGGAACGAGTTCTGTGAGAAGTGTATGAAGTTCGGACACAGAGAGAAGAATTGCTGGAAGGACGTGCTGTGCGACCGATGCGGCCGAGAAGGCCATCCAGGCTATAGCTGCAAGGTCCGTACATGTTCGTATTGTGGCAAGTATCACGGTGACCAGTGCGAAGAATACGAAATGATGCAAGCCGTGAAAGCTCTCGCTCGGAATGGCACGCTAACAGGCTTACCTTCCGAAGTCCTCAGGAAACTGCTGGACGGGAAGGACAGTCCGGGGAAGCAGTTAAACTAACAAGCCCGCTGGATGGGGATCCAGAACGCGACGGGCTTAAGCTACCCCAAGGATTGTGTGTGTTGGCAAACGTTGGACCAGAATTGAGAGTGAAGAAACCAGATAACCAACAATGCATGACTATGATTCAAGGAGAACCTACCGACTCTGACCATATATATCCATTCTCGTCTGAAGATGATCTACCAGTCGAGTTCAGATTACAACCCGGTCAGAAGTATGGATGGTGGGAAAACCATGAGTCAAGCGATAGTCACGGCGTTGCTATGGTGCATGGAACAGTGAATAACGAACGGACCCGAATCTTGCTCGATTCGGGGGCGTCTGGAAGTATGATTAGCTTGGACCTTGCGCGTAGGTTGAAACTAAAGTTTCAGATGCTCCCGGACCCGATTAAAGTATCAGGTTTGGGCGGAGTCCAAACGTATATCACTGCGACGGCTATGGTCAAAATCACACTGGGAATGAGAGTGGTGTATGTCATGAAAGTTTGGTTGACGAACATCGGTGAAGATCTAGAAGTGCTCTTAGGGATGGATTTCATGTATGCCGCCGGAGTAAGGTTGTGTGTGCGTGAGGGGCTTGTGCAGCTCCCAGATGAAGAAGCCATCATGATGTGCGGCGGTCCCGATCGGGACCATGTTGGACTGGATTTGCCCGTGCGACCCGAGCGAGATGCCTACCTGCAACCAGGGGAGCATGCCATCGTCAAGATACGGTATGGTCAGAGCAATCCGCAGCGCGAAGTTGTTTGGGCAGGCCGCGGAGACCGGTGGGTGACACAGATCATCTACGCCACTAAGTCTTGGGCAGTCGCAGTCAAAGTTGTGAACATATCCCAGTCAATGCTCTGGATTGGGACAGACTTATCAGTGGCAAGGATTGTGGAATATGGACATTTCCCACGGGCTGGACGGTATGTCCGCCCAGGGTCCCCGAGGTACAAGGAGTGGCAGCAGCTTATCTACGAGAACACAAAGTCTGCCGAAAGACGAAGACTCGAGCGTAGGATCGCTGCTTACGAGGAGTCGTTACAACCTCCATGTGTCGAGAGCCCGGAATACCAGTGGCCATCCAGGATCCTGCTGAGGCCAAGCCCTGAGGGAACCATGGTTCGGATGGCACAGTTGCGGAAGCCGACTAGTAAGCAGCCCGAACGCGAGTTGGAACAATCCAGGCCTAAAGTGAATGGGTCAACCCAGACGACCGAATCCAGGGACGCAGCTACACAGACCGAGTCGGACTCTGAGTCATCCAGCTCAGATCCTATATCTTTACCGGTCTCTGGAGAAGATGAGGACATTCCGATTGGGGCGCCCCTAAGTACACCGATAGCGAAGTTGGAAGCCGAGTTTGCCCGGTGTATGCGAGTCAACCAGGAAGATCTCGACTTGGAACCCGGAGTGTATATTCACGAGGGTAGTGAGCGGATGTCACAGTTGCGAGACGAACTTGCGCTGCTTCCAGAATTGAAGGACTTGAGCCCCGAATGTGATATCTCAAAAGCAGATGTAGGTGTCCCCGGGAGGACTACACCGGCGGAAGATCGGAAGCTGCGAACCATACTGGAGCATCATCGGAAGATATTTCTGGGAGATGGCAATGCTGCACCTGCGCCGGCCAGAGGAGTGGTATGTGATCTAGACGTGGGAGATGCCAAACCAGTGGCACAACGACCACGTTCGGTCGCACCACACCTCGCCTTGAAAGTGTACGAGCTACTCAAGAAGCTATTGGAGACTGGACTGATTGAACTTTCGGAGTCCTCTTGGGCATCTCCTATCGTGATCGTCTTGAAGAAGAATGGAGTGGACATCCGGATGTGTATTGACTACCGTGTGGTGAACAGTTTCATCAAGTTGTCTAATTACCCGTTGCCACTGATTGACGATCTTTTGATTGGTTTCGAGAGAGCGATGTGGTTCATGTCGCTAGATATGGCTAGTGGCTTTTGGGCAATAAGGATGACCGAACGAGCTAAGCTTATTTCGGCTTTCGTGTGCCCGTTTGGACACTTTCAATGGGTAAGAATGCCCTTCGGTCTGAAGAATGCACCACTGGTATACCAAGCAGTCATCAATAACTGCCTTTGGGGTTTCGTCCGATTACCTCCCGAAGAAGAGAGGCTAGTGGATTCAGATGTATTGGAATTCTTAAACTTGGATCAGGCTAAGCGAAGCACGTCAGGAGTCGATCAGGAAGTCCCGATCCTAACGGACCACATGACGGTGTTCAAGCGGAGTATCCCGGCCCCGCCCCAAATGGGACCGGTTCTTGGACGGAGTTCGTACATCGACGACATTGCGCATGGGGCGCCTACGTGGGATCAACTATGTGACGATCTGAACACACTCTTGTACAGGCTTCGCTACTGGAATATTTCGGTGAGTCTGCCAAAGAGCGAGTTCGGAAAGCTGTCCATCCCGTATCTCTCGCACGAGATCAGTGCTGAAGGAATCAGGGCGATACCGAAGATCGCGAAGTCTGTCCAAGATCTACCGTTCCCGTCAACACTGAAAGGCGTGCAGTCGTTCCTTGGAAGTCTGAATTACTATCACAAGTTCATCGAAGATTTCCCAGTTATAGCAGCAGTACTCTACGAATTGACTGACGAGCAGATCAAGGCTGGACGTGACTTGACCCGAGCCAAAGAGGCATTCGAGATTCTCAAGCGGAAGATAGTGTCTACACCTCTGTTGAGACACCCGGATCGGACCCGACCATTTGTAATCATTCCTCACGCCAACCCGTGGGCCGCTTGTGCAGTCCTTGGTCAAGAGTATGACGGAGTGATCCACCCAGTCAGGTTCACCGGCCGGGTTCTGAACGAGTCTGAGATCCGATATCACGCTGCGGAGAAAGAGGTTGTTGCAGTGATGCGGGTCCTCGACGTATTTGAAGCCCTCATCCGGGATTGCCCGATCAGAGTCTATACGAGATATTCCGTGTTATCCTGGCTGTTGAAATCTAAGAGTGCTGACGGAAGGTGTGTTCGATGGGGACTCATACTATCTCACTGGAATCTAGAAGTATGCAAGGTACAACGAGATGAAGATGGTTTGGCCGCAGTCCTAGGAGCAGGTATCACGCCCAGGGAACACCTGGATGAGATTGCGGAGTCCCTCATCCCTGCTAAGGGACGAGTTAAACCTCCCCCTGTGATTAGCGTCGAGATGTTGGAAGAAGATTTCAAGGGGTATGTCATGAGCTTTGATGGCGCTGCGAAAACCTCTACTCGCCAAGGAAGTTGCGGGTGTATCATCTGGGAACTCCCCGGTTGGCACGTCGTGTCCGCCCAAGGCTTTCCTTTAGATGATGTCACTGTGAACGATGCTGAGTACCACGGCTTACTGAAAGGGCTAATCCTTGTGTCTGAGCGAGGCATCTCTGAGATAATAGTCGTTGGAGACTCTCGGATTGTAATCCAACAAGCTCAAGGATTGATCAACTGTAATCAGCCGAATCTCCAACGACGATTAGCCGAGTATGCAGTCCTGAAAGAGAAGTTCAAATCAATCCAGTTGGTACACGTCAAGCGTGATTATAACCAGGCAGCGGATTACCTCACGTCCAAGACCCTAGCACTAGGCGAGGCCTGGACCGTAAGTGACCCAGCCGAGTTGATGCACCTGGAACAAGTCTCGATGATACCGGAAAGGATAATGAAACCAGTCGAGATTTCTCGGAAGAAAACAACTGAGGCCCTCGTAGAGGAGCCCCCTGCTGAAGTCGTGAATGATGCGCACCCAGGAGCAGATTCCGCACCGTTACCGGCACCCGTGAGGGTTATGGCCGCGATAACACGTAGTCAACACCGACAGGAGCCTGATCAACAGGAGCCTATGGGACCCGTCGAGTATCAAGCGGAACGATGGAGACGTATCAAAGCTCAGCAAGACGGAGACAGTCATCTGATGAATCTTAAGAAGTTCTTGAGAGGTGACTTAGAAGACTTCTCTCGTCCTCAGATCCGCCGGATCTCGAAGGAGGCAGAATTGTTTGTACTGGACGTCCGAGGCGTATTATACCGCCTGAGGCGATCCGCCCGAGGAAGGCCAAGGAGTCACACGGATGAGTTGAGGTTGGTAGTACCCCAATCTCTCCGCTCGGATATGCTCCATTACGCCCATGAGGATTTCCAAGGGGGACACCAGGGTATCACGCGTACCCACCAGAAGCTCTGCTCGGATTTCTATTGGCAAGGGATGTACGCCGACGTTGAAGCTTACGTGAAAGAGTGCACTGATTGTGCTAGTGGCAAAGGTCGGCCACCCAACCAGGGGCCCTCCCCAGGAAACATCGAGCCGACAAGACCGTTCGAAGTCGTATCCATGGATTTCGTCACACACCTTCCAGAGTCCGAACGAGGAGGAAACACATTTCTACTCCTCTTTCAAGACATGTTTTCTGGATATGTCATGTGCAAACCGATGTGTTCAACGACTGCTCAGGATGTCGCTGAGGCATACGAAGAACGAGTCTTCCAGAGGTTCGGTGCAAGCTCCATGATTCGCCACGATCAGGATCCCAGATTCATGAGCGAGGTTTTCAAGTGTTTTCGAGACTTGCTTGGGAGCAAACAACGCGCTACTTTGGGATACCGGCCACAAGCCAACGGCCAACAGGAGCGCTCAGTCCAGACGGTTATACGAAGTGTCCGGGCGTACGTCGCAGAAGCAGACCAATCAGATTGGGATGACCATGCGGAACGCTTGATGTTCGCGTTGAATACTTCTTTCGATGCGACTCGTTTGGATACGCCTTTCTATTTAGTCCACGGCTGGGACGCTCGAAGTACGATCCTAGCTATGCTGGGACCCAAACCATCCAGCGTTCCAGAGCGAACGGCGTACGAGTGGCGTAGGAAGATTCAACGAGATTACGGATATGCCCAAGCTTGTGCCGAAGATCTGCAACGGAAAGCCAAACGAGAGAGAGCCGCAATTCAGACTCAGAAGTGGAAAGAACTATCCGAACGAGTTAAAGCAGGTTACGCCGTCGGAGACGCTGTGTGGCTATATATTCCGAAAGTTCAGCCAGGGCTAAGCCGCAAATTGGCACATCTTTGGCATGGTCCGTTCAGGATCGTCGAGGTGCGAGATGACTTCAGGGTAAAGCTTAAGGTGGAAGACACAGGTTACCGCGTTAACCCATGGGTCCACATTAGTCGTCTGAAGCCGCGAGCCCTGTTCCCACGACGACCGACTCTGCAAGTTGAAGTCGATGAAAATGATGATTTCGATGCCGCTTTACTCCCGGAAGATAGTTGGGAAGCCGACAACCAGAACAACGAGTACGAGGTAGAGAAAATTCTAGACCTCCGTTGGTCCAAGCGGACTCGCACATCTAAACGCGTCCGTGAATATCTCATCAAGTGGAAAGGCTACGATGAACCAGAGTGGCTCCCAGTATCACAGTTGAGTTGTGGCGCATTGCTTTATGAATTCAACCAAGGCGCAAAGGCTCACGCTCGTTTTCAGGCTATGCAAGCTGGGGAAGACCACCCGAGACTGTAGCAACCTCGGTCGGCAACGACTGGGGCGAACAGGCATGGGATGGTGATGTTTCGAAGTGTGACTTTGGATGAAAGAAGATGTCGTGACTATGGAATTGGTGGATTGACTTTTCGTTTGGAATCTGAAACGAGAAGAGCAGGGTTGATGGAGTTTAGACAAGGACAATGAAGGCAGAAGAAAATGAAGGAAGTGCATTGAGTGGTGTTAGACATGCAATACGTGAAGCGAGGCGCCAAGCCAAGTAAGGGGCGCACCCTAAAGACTTAGAGGATAGTAGCGCGAGGCGTAGAGATGGGATTTGCTGAACGTTGTTCGACTGGGATGGCCATATTGCGAATCTCAATCGGAACATGCGCTAGCCGATCGACGTCAGTGCAGTACGCAGTCCATTGAGTTCGGCTGGGTTCTTCGCGCTCCGCCAATTCGATCTGCTCTTCCAGAGTGTACCTCTTCCCTTGGTCATTCCTGGTAGAAGGATCCATTAAGTACAGGTGGCAAACCTTGGTTGGGTAGAGCCAGAAACCTGGCTCCCAGACCATCGTTGCTGGAAGACCACGCTCGATCAACTTTGCGATGCGAGACTCGAAGGGACGGCCGACCGCCTCGTGACGCTTGGACCGTTCCAGATGGAGTGTCGCGGACTTATCGTAAAGCGAAGCGTCATCACCATCCTCATCCCTCCCAGGTTTGGTTTTCATGGTGAACCAGTGCAGGATCTCGTAGAAGGCACGAGCATGCTTGCGCATGTACGCTACGTGCTCATCCAGAAGACGGATGGCGACTGGAGTCAACTTCTTACGCTCATGGAAGTACAGAGTCTTCACCCGATTGGAGTACATGTCCTTCCAAGGTTTCGTAGCCATCAGCTTCCGATACGATTTCTCCATCGGCATCCATCTATCTTTCAGGTGCACGATCTCAGTCATCTGAGGAGCGTAATCGGGAAATCCAGGGGTCTGCTTCTCAGCGACATCCTTGACCGGAGAGAATCGAGTGAGGATGCCACGACGACGCCAAGAGACGACACCGCGAGCAGGAATCTCGATCTCTGCCAGCTCAGACTTAGTCAACTCTCGATACCGTTTCATAGCCAGAGGGGACTTGGTCCTTTCGGCACCAGAGCGAGACCGTTTGGACTTGGCAGAACTCCCGGACTGGGAGGAACGCTGACGTTTGGAAGGAGTACGTGGAGGCTTGCTGCTGTAGTCCGTGCTGGCGTCAGAAGAGCTAGTGGACAAAGGTCGAGCCCGTTTGGATGAAGACTTGGTCTTAGGCTTGGGAGTTTCGTCGTCCTCGTCGGAAGACCCGAAGGATGACAACAGCTTCCTGCCCGTAGCCGATGTCTTGCTCAGTGTATCACTATCGTCGTCCGCGTAGTCTTCATCATCTGGATCATCTTTCTCATCCGAGTCTTCAATCTCGATGGTCTCGTGAGCATTCAGCGAGTCTTTCATGACATCACAGAGCTCTGGCCATTCCGGAGGGTACACGCCACGAGCCAATCGATCCCTCAATATCACTTCGGCCAACGTGTAGTAATACTCCGGGACGTACTTCGTCCACTTGGTCTCGTCCAGACAACGGTGATACATCATCTGGATGAGCATCTCTACCAGCGATGCTTCCGGGAACCGGTGATGAGCCATCTTGTCTTCACCCATCATCTCGACAGAGAGGGCATACCCGAAGCTCATCTGCATAGTAAGGAGTACATCCTTGCGGAGATCACTCCAAGCGACGAAGTCTGGAAGACGCCCAGCGATGTCTTGGGTACTGTTCTTGAGATGCCCGTCATGAGGGAGAGCCCGCTTGTCCGATTCCGGGTGAGTGGACGGACGCGTCTGCACTTCGATGTCCCCATCCTGAGACTTCATGGATGTCAAACGCATCAGTTGAGACGTCGGATGCGATTGCTTGACTGGACCCTTTGCCGGTTGCTTGGTTGGAGATTGTGACTTAGATTGGGATTTTGACTCCGGCTTGGATGGAGTGCCCTTGGCATCAGACGCTGGTGAACTTCCAGACGGTGGAGGGCGATCTTCGGACTTCTCCTCTTGCTCGAGGGTGTCTCCACTTGGAGCCCCCTCATCTTCACTTGCCTCACTATCTGAACGAAGTGGTCCTGGGTACGGAGGAACCATTCGGAAAGGCTTATCCACGGCCTCCACTGTGACCCAAGTCCTCCAGGAAGCCGGAGGAGTCGTTCCCTTCTGGAAGTGTCGAAGGAGATGCCGAAGACGAGGCCAACGACCACGAATATTATTACCGTGATCATTCAGGAACGTCATCAATCTATCGGCGTCCAGGGCGCTTCGATTTTCTTGTTTCAGCCGGCCAATGGTCCTGTTGGCGTCTTCCAATTGACCTTCCAGCTTTTGGATGCGGTCATTCAGTCGTGACTCCAACGCAGCACGTTCCTCGGCCATGCTGCCGAAATCACTTTCCAGATTGGTCTTGATGGTCTCCATTTCAGTCCGGACAGCCGCTGCCTCCTGCTCCCGATACTTCTCCAAGAAGCCGAAGTCGCGGCACAAGCTGTCATACTTGGATCTTAGAGCAGTGTCTTGGATGGTGACACCACCTGAACTCTGGGTTGAAACTTGACTCCGATGGTACTCGAGGACGCGGTGTAAAAGGGAGACAGTATAAAACAACCGCTCCGCAAAGCGTCCGAAGGGAAACTGCGTCAAGATTGATGCCATCTCCCGACGCATAGAGAGCGAATTGAGAGTGATCTCCAAGTTGACTACTGACGGGGGTTCACGTTCTATGTATGGACGGAGTGTCATCTCGCGGACTTCCACGTGATTGCCAAGCATCCGACCGAGATCATCCAGGTCTTGATTAGTTAATCCATCAAAGACCATCATCGCTTCGGTGCCACCATACCCGTCTTGGACATAGGCCCCTGCCCGATATGCAGCTGGGTGAGCAGGAACGCCGACCAGGAAAGTATTTTCATCCAAACCTCGCGGAGTGGGTAGCACATAGCGGAAGGTGTCTTCTCACCACCATCAGCAGTGCTGTTCCCGTCTTTGGGCAAAATGCCAGTCATGGCAAGCTTGAGTGACTGGTCCAACGTAATCAGCCCGCCGATAGGTCGATCCGTCCCCGACGAAGTCCCAGAAGTGTCTTGAGCCGAAGGAACGTCGTTCCCTTTCGACGGACTGTCACCGGAAGGTTGCTCTGAGGATTCTTGGATGTCACGGGACGTATCACCGGCAACCTCCGAGTTGTCGACCCCAGCATCTTTCCCCAAGTTGCCAGCGTTGTTGTCGTTGCCGTCGACGTTGGAGTCGCGGTCTTCGTGTGTGGGGACGTCGTTGTCAGGTGGTAGGCCGCCGCTGTTACCCGCACCCGCCCCGGTGTCCTCCACTGAGGTGTCCGCAGGCGGGAGTTGTGCTGGGATTAGCGACGGGTTACTGGACGACGTAGACGCCATGATGCTTGTTCTCGAATGAGGAAGTTGCTGTGGGCGAAAGGTTCTTGACCTCGGATCTAACCGAGAGACTGATGGAAAGTGAGTTGGCTGTGAAAGGGTGCAGAGAAGTGACGCCAGAGTGGGCAGAGTCCCAGCGGGATCCACGGTGAATTTAACTCTCCGGCCGGACCTGCGTTTGGCGTGCTGTCTGTTCATGATCAACCAGTTCGGTGAATGACTCAATGATGGATCAAGACCAGAGGGGCGGTTGACACGATGTGACTCTGGATTTTTCCGAGTCCCGCCCAAACGGGTCCTGATTGGTGGATCAGAAGGCCAGTTTCGTGTGACAAGTGGATGACAAATGGGTTGTGGAAAGTGATTGGAGTGTGGGAAGGCCATGGAGGGCCCAGGTATCCCAAACGTAAGAGAACCCAGACGAAGGAGTCTGGATGGTACCAAGTTCCCGACGACAGGTTATGCTCAAAAGGCGCGGAAGAGCTCTCAACTAAGCATAGTTGATCGAGCCACCTAGTCTTGACATGGCCTCACACTCATACGAGTACATGAAGACAATGAGTCCCCATTGAAGATCATCAAACACTACTGTCACCAAGCGTAAGGCCAAGATGGTCCAAGAGAGAGATGAAGTCTGAACGAAGATGTCTGGACGTACCAAGTCTAGATGAAGAGACTCATCATAGCTACACCAAGTCAGCCGACGAAGATCTGCTTTCTGTGCAAGGAAGTATTGAAGAACAGTCGAAGAAGAACCATCAGTCAACCAGAACCAAGAGTCGACAGATCCCAAGATCAAGCAACCACACATCAATGATGACGCAGACGAAGACACACTGAATGTGAAAACACTCATCAATGATGACGCAAGCGAAGGTATACTGAAAGTAAGTCTAAAGTGTGCATGCATGCATTACAGCTAGACCAAAGATAGGACAGATAACATATAATCAGAGTTCGTTTTACCGAGAAACCCACAAGCGACCCGGACAAGCCTGCCTGAAGAAGTATACCAGGAGGCCCGGTTAGGTGTGGTGTGAAGGCGCGTGTGGCAAGGCATCCAACGTGGAGCTCTCGTAAGTATTCTAGGCCACATTGGGTTGGGGACCGGGTGTGGCTTACCACACATTCGGAGTGAACCGCCCATTCCATATCTTAGTTGCGGTTGTCTCTCCGAAAGGGGTCCCGCATTTCATATTCTCAACCGATTACCTTTTGCGTTGTTGTATCAGTCTCAACGTAAGAGTTTGAACGAAAGTACTGTTGAGTGAAGGGATTGTATTGCTTACGTTAATTTCTCCTATATTGGGAGTGGTGCGCGTTTAGAAGAAGGTCGGCCGGGATTGACTAGTATCCCGGAATTGCGACCAGTCGACTAGTGAAGTGACCGACCTTTCCACGGTCCGAAAGAATAAGGAGAGGCTGCATATTGTATATAACTCTGATTAGTTGTTTATTGTTTATTCTGGTTAACTGCTGTGGAGGCTACGTATTAAGAAGTTACGTTCGGCCCTGCGACCAAGACCTACATCTAGAAGACAACTCACCTGCGGTGCATTTCCCTGGTTACGAAGACAAACGAACCTATAGGGATTGACACAAGGACACACGCCACCTCGGTTGAAGTAATTTAGCCGAGGTTGTTCTAGTTGGAATACCCCAAACGGAGTTCCCATCTGGAACGCGTACTATACACCTGGACGATTCAGGCGTTCACCCGCCTCGTCACAATCGGGAAGCTGTAATGGAACGAGTGAAACCAGGACTGAAGAAGAAGCTAGCCACAACGATGGCATGGTCCAGTCCGGGTGAAGAGAAAGTGAAGAGTTCGCGTATGAGTTGGAACTACCAGACCGAGCTCCGGGTACAGGTTTACCCTGTGTGAATGTAATCACGACTTAAAGCTTGTGAAACGAATTCGGGAGTCGACCGAAGAGGTCGGCTGATACCGGCGGTGACAGAGGAACGAGACTAGATTTCGACGAGGAATTGCTCCCGAAGATAGCTGGGAGCCTGATCAACTCGCGGCGAATACGAGGTCGAGGCTATTCTGAGAGCGCGTCCCGTATCTACGAGCCACCGAACGAGCCGTCCGAGAGTTCAAAGTGAAGTGGTTGGGATACGATAAACCAACATGGGAACCTGCGTCCATTTGTCGTGTGGAGGCCTCTCTACGACTACTTGAGAGAGAAGCGCAGTGACCGACGTTGCAAATGGTCCAAGTCGCCGACGAGGGACTAAACGGAACGTCACCGGACATTGGACCTGCCTGTAGGGCCAGTACGCCTGCAGTGACAGCCAAAGAAGTTACTGTACTGAAAACGAGAATCCTCTGTAGGGCGGTACAGCCTACAGAGAGGAGTGTGAAGATTACTGTACCGACACTGCATATTTGCTGATAAAAGTAAACGAACCAGTGAATTGGAAATTATGACGAAGAACGATAAGAAACCAAGCTACCCAATTTACGCTACTGTACTCTGGGAACTACTGGAGTAACTTGGACAACGAAGCCGGAGGCTCACGACCGAGATTATATCTCGTAGTGGCAGTAGCCAGTCCACGAGGACATCCCAACCTGCACTCAAGATATCGGCGGGAGGCGATCCCGCGAGTGAGGAGGTGGATCTGAGACAGTGGCCACCGAGTCCACAACTGGAACCCACTTGCTGGCGATCCTTCACGGACGGATCAGTGATCCACGGTGCACTAACATGCAGCCGGATCGAGGGTAGAGTCCACGACAACGGACGCACGCGACGCTTGCCCGAGACCAGTGCCGAGGGACGAATAGGGGCACATTGGGGTTTGCATGGCGCGAACGTCGTGTTGTAGGGTTGCTCGCCGGAGCATCTACCCAACAGTTGCGCCATGGTTGCCGAGCGTCCAGATCCCGAGCTCTCGAACCCAATCGTCCGTGGTCGGAGCCCAGTCCAGCACCTCGAAAGAGTATTGGAGGGTAGTGGCTCCAACAAGACCTCGGCGGGGTTCTCGCGAGGCTTGCTGTCGCGATCGATGCTCCACTCCCAGACACGGTAAACATTTGCTGGCGTATGCGGTCTGCACGAAGGTTCCGGCCTTGTTATAGTCTTCCACTTCGTGACGAGACGGTAACCAGAGGATCGTGACGGCCGTGCCGGGCGCTCAATCGTCGGAGGAAACTCTCCACAGCCGAGACTTGGATCAGTGACGGCGCTCCATAGCGCAAGACCCAAGTTGCCTTCTCAGTTTTGTCGTCGAATGCCTTGGAATTGGCGCCACTCTTGACGGTGCGACCGAGCCCTGTGTCCCGGATCGAGATCTTGGACCCAGAAGGGAAACCGCTTGCATCGAAAGACATGAGACCGAGGCAACTTTCGACGGAGCTCCTGCCACGGGTGGTTGATTCTCCCAGTCCATCATAGCTTCAAGTCCAGCCACAGAGATCGGGGAAACAGCATCCTTCGGCAACGTCTCCGAGAGCTCCACAGTCTGATCTTGGACCAAGCCTTCTGTGCACCGGGTGACAGTAAACCCTGGTCGGAGGAAACGGGCCGGCCAAGCCGGCCAACTTTTTCGGGCCGCGCTGTAGTGACCCAGTCCCGAGTGGGAAGAACGTTGTCGATCCGCTTGAGAGGAGGCAGACTTTGCTACCAAAGAGCGAGATCGACGAGGAGTTGGCCGAGTTGCACGTGACGATGCTGGAGAAGCAGCAGCCGAGACAACAGAAGCGGTGGCCTTACTGGCTCGCAGCGGAGACTGGGACTAGCCGAGGCGGTCGGCCGAAACACTGGTGTCCGGCCGCGGCGGACGTCGTAACCCCCGACGACGACTGGGACTTTGACCCTGACCGAAACAGCCCCAAGATGAAGTCGTCGGCAGCGAGTTCCCGCTCTCCATCTCCATGGAGCGAAGACCAGACAGACCGAGGCCCCACGAAAGACGACCGTCTTTGCGAGGTGGTGTGCCCAACGGAGACGAGAAAGGGCTGCTGGCCGGCTGTGAAGCATCGGCACGTGCCGCCTTGGAAGTCAAGTCCACGACGTCAATGCAGGAGTCGGGACGGAAGCGCCGGCAGCATTAGCCTCGTCGTCCGAGGCCGGCAGCTCTTCATGTCGCCACCTTCAGAGTCCGAGCCGGTCGACAAACCCATGGAGGGCAGAGTCCTCGGGGCCGACTTCAGGGGCAGTCGCCGCAGGGACAAGATGCGGCAGACCGAGCCGGGACAGAGACGGAGCAGTGGCAAGTGGAACCCCCGACGAGGCCCGAGCCGGAGCAGATTGGGCCGCGGCCGTAGACGAAGGCGTCGGTGAGACGGGT
>VOQZ01001698.1:0-56201 GCA_008079305.1 Phytophthora palmivora | reverse complement strand
TTGCTTTGTTCCTGTGGGCCAAGAGATCAGCGATATATAATCTAACAATTTCCACCATCTCCGCTCGTGCGAACATGTGCCTATCCATCTTCATCAAATAATTAATGGACTGCACTGCCAGAAGTCGAACTTCAGCGGGATACGTTCGCTCATGTCCACGAAATATATCTGTAAGCACTGTCAATAACTCTGGATCTTTAGCTATCAGACGATGGGCCGCCACCAAAGCCACGATAAGAAACGATGGCCCATCAGCCCACTCATTGTCAGCAGACGCATCCATCATCGCCAAAGTGTGTGTCAACGTTTGCAAAGTATCAACTAAACGACTCTTCGTAGGTTCCAACATCAGCTTCTTCAGCTCGTAAATCGACACTCCATAAGCCATCTTGGCTCTCTCCTGCATCTTTTTCTCACGCTTCCGTCGTTTCCGTTTCTTCAAAAGTGCCTGCTTTTTCTCCTCTTTACTTTCAGCTGATATTTCACGTTTAGCACCACCTTCGGACGTTGTGCAAAACAATTTGGACATGTGCGTCCACTGGATAATGAGTCACAACTTCTACAGATCCACGTATCTTCCTCCTCGTCACTATCACTGTCATCGTCTTCACTATCGTCACTAGACGACGAGAGGGACTCATCTCCGAGTACCCTGCCTATACTCAGGCTCGAAGGCCGCGGGTTAACGTCCCACAGACGCCGCACATGCGAATGGCGATGGGGTTCACCATAGTGCAGGCAGCACAGCTCCACTCAGAGGCAGCTCCACGCGCAGCGGGAGGTGGTGACGGGTTCGGAGTCTCACACATCTCGCAGAAGCAGCGCGACGCCTCGTTGAGGAACGTGCAGGCGGGGCAGCTCCACTGCTTGGGCTTTTCTTCTTGCTGTTTCTCTTCTTCGTCTTCTTGCTTGGGCTCTGGCTCGTCCGTCTTGTGCTCTTCGTCTTCGCTCTGACGACTCGTGCTGCGCTTACGCTTGCTGCTGCCTCGGCGCTTGCGACCGCCTCGACTGGGCGTAGAAGGCTCCATGCTTGACCTCTTCCGCGCTGTTTTTCCACTGATAGTGGCTGGCCAGAAGCTGATCATACTAGGTACGAAATGGTTTTTACAGGTGTTTCGTTCTACTGTTGAAAGTGTTTATTCACGGCATCATGGCGGCTAATAGTGGTCGAAGTAGTATGGGGTTGGATAGTGCGGAGTCTCAGTGCTGCGACCTCTCTGTATGTTCCACTGTGCTGGATTGATATTGTAAAATATTAAATAATTCATATTACAGGGCCGAGGACTCACATCGGGGCAGGTGGACCGCACTCTTCGAGTATTTGCAACTGCTGACACTATCGACTTGTCTAATAATGAGATGGACAAAATCCCTTGTCAATACCTGCCGAGGTTGTGACGCTCGACATTTCGTTCAATGTCATTGCGAGCATTCAAGGCATCCAACGCTTGAAATTTGTTCAAGAGCTACACTTGGCTTTCAACCGTCTGGATGACGTCAGTGCGCTCTCGAATTTTGTCCACGTCTCGTTCATGTCAACTTGAGTGGCAACAGGTACATGCACGATCATGGTAGACGCAAAATTGTGTCCTAATGTGGCTGTGTGTAGACTTATGAACACAAAGGGGCTTGAAACACTCGAGTATTTGGAGAACTTGGACATTTCTGACAACCTCATTGAGTTGTAAGTGTGAAAATACGGGTCGTCTGTCTGACACAGCCATAATGTTTGCTTTTCTCCAGTCCAGAAGCGCTGAGAGCACTATCGCTGAACTATAATCTTACTCATTTAACGATTCGAGGCAATCCTCTCAGTCAAAAGCCTGGATATCATATTCCCATGTTGGATATGATCCCCAGTCTTATCATGCTAGATGATAAGAAGATGCGCAGTACAGCCAAGTACAAGACGAAAGAAGTAACAGCCACGAAGTCTCTCTCATACTGTACGGTAGCAGCCTCTTGATTCTTGTATCGATGAACACAGCCGTTATTAACCATCGCAATTTGTTACAGCGCGGATTTACGATGATAAGAAACAATTTGTGATCCACAAGCAAATTCGGCCACGTCTTGCCACCACTGTACAACCACTACTTCCAGGAGACCCCGTGTCAAAATACAACGGCACGATGTTTCTTCCACCTCCGATAGAACCCACTCATGAACGCGCTCGAGCAGGCCTCCAGAAGTATCAATGTGCAGTGCCAATGTCACCACCGCCGGCACCGTTTTCACCCAAAATGTCCAAGGCCCCTCACTCGCCATCGAAATACCGAGCTGCTCCCTACTTGAGCATGTATGACCGGCTTGCGCAGACTAACGGAATATCCGCCAAACGGCCCATTTCTCCGACTGTCAAGCCCATCTTAAACGTCAATCGAAAACCAAGCATACCCGATGCTGCAGATTTGACGCGGCACCAGAGTGAAAACCAGTCTGCGGCTTCACGCTTACAGAAGTCAGTGGTAAAATCATCCAACGAAGGCACTCGTAAGTGATGATATCACTTGAGACTAACAAGATACTTAATGCATCCACTGACATTTGGATCATTTTCACTAGGTACCAGCATACCAAGACATTCGATCGCTTCTCGCAACTCCGTTTCTCACAATGATCGACTACAACAAGTACCAAACTCATCCATTAAACGTTCATCGGTCAGACGTTCATCATAGATCTGACGCTCCAGCTCCTGCTGGCAGACTCTGGATGACAAGCAGCGGAGTGTCTTGAGCGTGATTCAAAACCTCATTGAACACAAGAAGCAGAGTTTAGCGGCCCTAGGGGCACAAAAGGCAAATACAGCTGGAACATCACCTCGTTCGCGCGTAGCAGGTCAAATCGTACGGTAACCAAATGCGCATAAGTAATACCATGGAAGCAAAGTGTAGCATTGCAGTCAAAATAAATATTGGATTAAGGTATTCTACCACCATGGTGTTTTGACTAGTACATTCATCCAAGATCTGCGTCACACGCTTCCGCACCAAGAAGCTCCATGCAATTGACTGACGGAAAATAGTGTAGGTGCTCTCGAGAAGATTCAACGTATCGCAATTTTCCGGGTGACAAGTTCAAAATGTCGGCCTTGCGATTAGGAGGGGTCTTTGGTAGACCAAAAATGCTGGTGATAGGGGGATGGGGATCGCGAAATACTCTACCGTAAAGGATTCCATCAGCAATTATTCTTCTAAGAGCGAGCGCATGTCCTGAAGACTAACAATTTTGCGCATTTTCTTGTGAACAGTGCAATCTTGAATTCCAGGGCAGCACATGACGATATTCACGACCTTGCGCTTCAATTTGAGAGCTATCTTGGTGTTGACACTTCCATCCAAATGAAGCCACGGTCGTGCAACAACCGTGGTGGCTTTATCGAACATAAAGTGAACTTTTGACGCGGTTGAATCACTTGAAATCCGATATGGGTGGAGTGTCCAGAGATCTGCAAACTCTCTAAGTATAAAGCGACTTTGGGCATACCCATTCACCTCTTGCACATTTTCTCTTCGTATCATTTCATCTATCTCACGCCGTATCATAACACTAAAAGCAGTGTTGTTTTCAGCACTTTTTGCAAACATTGACGAAGCATATTTTTCACCCAATTCGTTGAGAGTCATTCCTGATCCAGCAGCTTCGGCTAGCGTGCTTAATAGCCACGATGATAACGAATTCCGTGGTGTGTGCTTTCTTCGCTTGGAGATGGTATAGCGTCCTGTTTCGAGGTGGATTTCTGCGCAATTGGAAAATGCCTGCATCACCATATTTTGTGTTTGTGTCGCCATATCTGTAACTCCAAACACCGCTTTCACAGACCAATACTCTTTCAAAAAATCCTCCGGAAACACTCCACCCCACTGGCGCGACAAATGACCCGCCAAACCCTTTACAGCCATTGTACGCTGGGTCTCGGAACTTCCACACAGTCCTTCCCTGGCGCACTGTACATTGGAACAAGATGAGAAAATCCAGAAACCATTGAAGACAGCGCCACGGCAGCTTGTCCAGCTGACATATTTACTTCAATTTCGTGTTCGAAGTAGCGATCATTCTCTTCGGCAACCATCGTGGCTTCATCGACATTTTCGTTGACGAATGACCAGTACTTGGATGCCTCGCAAAATGTGTGGATCAAATAGTTGGGAATTTTCAAGCTTTTCATTTCGAACACCTTCGAGTGCACTTGAAAGCCTCGCTGCTTTTGATCTTTTCCTTCGTTTGCTTGCGGTGTACGCGTAATGATCCCAGCCAACCACAAGTATCGCCACACCAATTTCACCTCACTCTCTTTCCAGCTACTCATGAGCATATCCGCCAGAACAGAATAATAACTAGATCGTTCGTGCAATATCACTTGTAATGCACGACACAGCAAGGCTGTCAAACGCGGATTGCGCATTATAGATTCTTCCTCGTGAAATTCTCCACTAGGATTTTTCATTTGTGTAATCGTGGCTTTCGCTCTCTCCAGCCTCGCTTGAATAGCTGGTGCCTCCAGTAAATCACTCACACGCAGCATACACTCAATTGGCTTTTTCTTGAATACTTTCCCTAACTCTTTCCACGAAATTAATGTGCGAGACAATTTTGTTGTCCTGAACGCGACACGCTCATCCTTCTTTTGCAAAGCAAGAGGGATCTCGACAAACCAGCGGCACGACATTTGTTCAAGGTAGAGGTCTATCAATTTCAAATCCTCTTCTAGGGTCCACGTCAAGGTTCGACGAGTTTTCTTAGCTCCAACTTGCTTGCGGAACTTACTCACACCTGCTGCACTTGTATCAATGGGAGCCATCAATGCCGAAATTGAGCCGTTGGTACGTTTGCCAAGCTTGCGATGCTTCTGTGAGGATGCTTCACCAGCAGATACATCAAATTGCTGGTGTTTACGCTTCAGCACCTGCATTGGTCCTGCTGCTGCCTTAGCTCGAGCTGTGCTGTTTCTCGTGCTTGTCGTCGAGTGGGGTACCCATGCTTTGAGGACGTAAATATTATGATCCGATAAAGGAGCCGATTGAATAAGTGCGCCATCTAATTTGATACTCACACCGTTAGGCTCACGCGATTTAGTGCCCAGCCGAGCCCCTTCAACACTTAAAAAGCGTAGCGATTTCCAATATGCTTTAACCTCTTCAATTCCGTAGAAATCAAATTCGAGAGGAACCCGCCCAGCGAAATGGTCACTTTTGCTTCTGCACGAAAACCCCGGTGCATAAGCATACGAATGTTCGGATGGAAGTCGGTGCAAGACTTTTGTTCCTTGTTTTACACTGATGTGAACTCGACGCTTAATTTTGAACAGTCCCCCCGACAACGTCGCAAATGCTACCCTTGAAACAATCGAATCGAAGTCATCGGAAGTCTGGAATACGTTAAAAAGGCCGGACGAAGAAGTGTCACGCACTACCTGAAGGAGCCTCAGATCGAGCAAAACACGTATGATCTTCGAAAATCGATCTGCTTCACAACTCCGGAGTTTTTCCACAAGCGATTCAGGCAATGCGTCCCATGAAGCACCCTTTGATGAAGCTAACCGAATGGCTAATTCATCCCGGTCTGTAAGTATCTCCGGCACACCAACAAGCTGGATGTACTCTTTTACAGTCAAAAGATCTAGAACATCTTTCAGCATGAATGATATCTCATTTAGCCCGTCAGATGATGACCCATGATTTGCGTTGTTCCCGGCATCATTCGACTCGTTAACCGCACCTTGGGATCCTAACAGCTCAATTCGATTCCAAATCATCAAGTGAAACGCTCGACACTTAAACATCATACCAAAAAACATTCCAAGCCTCCGACTTTGCTTCTGCAGCTTCGCGAGCCCAAGTCGCGCCAACTTGTAAGACATTGCGCTGTAGTTTACAACCTCCTGATCACGAGTTTCCTGAGTGTTTGCCTCCTTTACTACACTACCACCGCTCTGGCAGTTTTTTCGTCGATTTGTCACAACAACGTAGTCGTCATTATCGTGGTCCATGAGATTCGCCTGGTATTTTCTTTGATGCTCCTCCTCGTACGATTTAATGAATTCGCGGATCGCTTCACGGCTGCGCTGGTATCCAACCATCACTGCGCACTTTACCTTTCGATGTGACTTCTGAAGAACCTGCTTTGGCGGCAGGTTAATATCCATTGTAGTCACTTTTTTCTCCTCGACAAGTTCATCGACAATACGGTGTACAGAGCGAATGTCCATGGTACTGGCTTCTGCCACTCGCTCCATTTCAATTAAGCCGGTACGCAATTGATGCAGTGAAACAATCTTCTCCATCTGTACCCGCTTCAAGATATAGTTTCTTCGCCTGTCAATCGTTGATGCTCTCACCATGCCTCGTGTTGCCTCCATCATTGTGCCCGGTTGAGGTTGGCAGCTACTATCATCATCACCGTCCACTCGTTTAGGTGTGCTATACTTGTCAGCAGCGCGAGTTACCCGTACACCAACATTGGAATCTGTTGATTTCGTGGTATCGCTGTTGGCAGCATGCTGGCAACTTCCATCTCGTTTCTCAGCATCTGGAACAAACATTCGATACATCGTACTTTTGCCTAGAACAACCTGCTCAACTGAAATATTGTAATTTGAGATCAATCCCTGAGCCAGCTTGTACGGTAGCTTGAAAGTGGGCACACCTAACACATCTCGAAGTTCAGGTACTGTTGCACCAGCATCTTCTCGGTCTTGTATAGCTACAAACATTTGCTCCATAATCCCACGCTCGACAACAGGGCGACCTACAGTTATTGCATCCGACTCAAGGTCCTCTAAAATCACCGGCGAAACCTGCCTCCGACCAGACAACGTAGTGTGGCCAGATAAACCATCGCGTAGACGGATGCACCAGAGTTTTCGTCCAATATACTCACCTGTCGTTTTGCATCGTGCCATGAACAATTGTAGAGGAAAGCTTGGTTTCGTGTTCATCTGCTGGATGAAATAGTTCCGCAGCTGCTCCTGGTGGCGTTTACCGTAACCTAGCTCACGCCCGATATCAGCGAACACGCAGGTTCTTTCTCCTCGTGTGTTCATCATATTAACAATAACCTGTGCCAGAGCTTCTTTCGGGAACACTTGGCTGGATATTGTAGCTGATGGTGATATCATGGACGGGTGAAATTTACTGGCAAATCGCCTCAAGTGAACAATGTTAAATCGTCTCTGATCAGCCGTCACGATGTTCTTCACCACATAGTTACAGGCAATCAAAATGTCAAGCAAATAGTGCAACTTCCGTGAGTCTCCAAATAATCGTGAATTGGTCAATGTTGCAGCATTCTCTCCACGTACTCTTGCACGACCAATTATCTCCAACAGGTCAAACTGTGGTGAGATTTTGTCCATGGAGCTTGCATCTTGGACTCCCAAATATTTTAGCCGTATCTCCTCGCACGCTACTACACCTAATACGCCATCTTGATTACTGGTGACAGCCTCTTCGTAACTCAATCCACCTACATCCACCTCTTCGCCGAGGCGGTAACCCCGTGGACTTCGTAATACCCACTGAGTCTCATCCGCAGCGTCTCCCACCTCCTCTTTAATGTTAACTCCCATTTCCTGTTGTAGTGTCTGTCCCTGTTTCTCTGGGTCTTCTTTCACCACGTCGTTCATCATGATGTCATTTTCTCGATTCTCCGTAATCATCGCCACTTCTGTGTTTCCGTCACGACTGCAATGCCGCCGCCTCCGTAGGCGACTAGCACTATCAGATCTATCTCGACCTTCACAATCAGACTCTGACAACCTCCGACGTTGTTTCTGCGCTGCAATCCGCCGCATAGACGGTAGCACGGGCTGTAATTGCTGGTTCTTGTGTCGCTTAGGCGTCCGTTCTGCTTCCTCTTCCACGTGTGTCTTCCCCACTGGTGACTCAATATTTGGACTCTTGAGCAACGTGGTCTTCCACTTGCGCTTCCGCCGCGGCATTGCGCTCTCATCTGCACCAGTAAGTACCGGTTTCTTCTCTATTGCGCTGGCTTCCAATGGCCGCATGACGTGGAAGCTCAGCTGGTTCTCCATGCCACGCAGCACATTCCAAGCGTAGCGACGGTAAGCCACGTCGTTCTCCAGGTCCATGGTATCGAACAGCTCACCTAGCGGCATTCCGCAGCGGCCTTCGAGGCCAATTTCCTCCAAACAGCGCGCGACGAACTGCGGCATGGAGCACTTGACGGCCATCACTCAGTGGAGCAGCAGGAGGAGACGTGTCTTGCTTGCAATTCGCGTCCCACCAGCTTCTTACCAGCTACTCGGTTGGTGCGCTCAGGACTTGTATCGATTACCACTGCTTTCGCTTTTAGTTTTTAGTGTTTAGAACCTATGATCTAGAACACAAATCCGATTTAGAATTAGTGACTCTTCGTCTAGTTTATTTATGGATTAGGGGTTAGGTCAAATCGAGGATATTACATTTTGACGTGCTAGAAAGGGACGGCGAGTTGCAGTAGCGCCGACATCATTGCGGACGATCACAACTATGTTTGAAGTGCAAGATGACAGATAGAAGCCCTTCGTCACCCACAGAAAAATTATCAGGAGACGAGGATCGTTGGAGTCAGTTGAGAAAAGAGGTGAAACACTTGCTCGTTAGGAGGCTACTGTATTTTCCACAATCAATCTGTAACAGAGTTGAAGGTGTTACCAGCGTCAACTCGCGCAAGGAGGTTGATATAGGGAAATTTGACTCTGATTAATTGTCAAGAAAACTTTGGCATTCAACGCCGTCCCAATCATTAATCCTATAGTGGATCTGATTGGCCGACCGGCGATGCGTTCACCTGAAGGCTGAAGGCGGGTGAAGAAATTCTCGAGCAGCTGTATTCCAGCAAGCTGTCGTGGGAAGCCGATCGGTCATGCTGTCTTGCTCATGATTGTCGGGGTTATCTCAAGAATGGTGTCCTCATGACCCAGTTCTGTCGTATGGGAGGGACACCTTGAGGAGACTCCACTGTTCGATAATGAGAGAGTCGTGTCTGGAACAGACCACTCGGCATTAGACGCGGCTAGACGCGGCGGCCAAGTGCTGCATCACTTGGGAACTTCGGCTGTTGCAATGCTTGCCTCGTACGCCGAAACGCATGTCGGGAAATCTGAGAGGAACCGCGCGTGGCTCGCAGCTACCCGACATTGGCCCCAACCAACACACCAGGTACTGGTGATGCGCAGGGATAGCATCGTCGCGACGACGAGCGCCACGATCTGCCTCCACTATAATATAGTGACATATTATGTCAAAGGTTACCTGCGCTATGAACGAATCGTGCAGCACCGAACAGAGGAGCACGACCGCTAGCAAGACGCTGAAACCCCATGACATCTGGACCTACTTACCTACCGCCTGAATATGTTAGAACGCGAGAGTTAGGAATAGCGCCTTACCAGGAGGCACCGCGTCAATCACCGGTGCCGCGGGATCGTCGCTGAGAATAATAGCACGGAATCGACCGACGTTTAAGGTAGGGTTGTGAGTCATGAGACTTAAGTTTTATAACTCGCCTAATTCTCAAAGATTGGATTGTGTGTTCATATTTGACCGGATTAAAATCATAAACTCCGAAACGAAGTAAACTGTGCAGCTGGAAACTGTGAGCGATTAAAATCGATATGTCCTCTTGGGTGATGGACGATTCCGTAGGCAGCATTGGTGTGACGAAGTGGTTCTGCGAAATCGCAAGATCGCAGGAGTCCTCCTGCACACTGCGCCCGAACTACCGACTAACGGAGGGGGTACTCCGATCTTCCGTGAAGTTACTTGATCTCACCTTGTGTACCCGTCGGTGGGACTAGATCGCTTCTCGGGTGATCTCGATTGACGCGCTTGTTGTCGATCTTGCTGTCTGACAGGACAGCGGGAGGGGTGGCAGCAGCGGGGATACTTCTACTCGCTGCGCCGTGTAGTTATTAAGCTTTGACCTTGGTTGTACTTGGTCGATCTTAGCTCGGGGGGGGGGGTCTTGTGGTCGGTGTGTGACCTTTATCCAATAGTTCCAATACGTGCTTGCCGCTTCCTATAGCGGGGTCTTGAGATTTGAGGGTTGACGAACGTCCAGCCAAGCAATCTGGGCGTAGGGGTTCTACTTAGTGTCGATCTTGATCCTGCGTGACGTCGGGAGGGCCAATCTTGTATATCCCTACCCGGAATAGCGCAGAAGAAGGTATACTTGTGTAGTAGAAGGTAAAAACAACTCTGAATTAATGGTTAATATCCTATACTTCCCATCTGTGGCTATCCATACCACACTGGCTTCCTAAAACCCATAATAACGCTAAGATCGATATTTACCTGTCAGGATCGATATCGCGTGGGTACAATCGTCTTGGGCAGGGATGATGGCACACGCATTCACTGGGTCATTTTAGTGAGTGTCACTATACCGAGGATCACCATAGAGAGGGATTGCTCTTGATCTCGATTGGCGGGACAAGATCGAAATTGGAGAAGAATCTATTTCCGTATTGAAGAATGGTACGGTGATGATAGGACAGAAACGGATATCTTGGCCAATCACTCAATTCGTGTTGGGGAGGAGATCACACGGAATCATGGACCACGAAACGTTTCTCTGCCATTGTGGGTCTGAAATTTGCGTCGAGAAATATCGAAATGATCCACTAGAGGAAGAGGATGAGGTGAAAGAATTTAAGATCACTGAGTATAAGAGGAGCACTTTATCTGGACTGAGATCGTTTATCCATATTCTGTCTTAGTCAGGATCTGTTCCAGCGTCTAAGGTAAATGATGGATACACTGGAATTGTTGGTAAGACATGAAGCAATTTAAGGTTGTTCATCCGGATAAACAGCATTCCCTTAAACGATCAGGAATGTGTAGCTAATACCACATGGTTGAGGAAGCAAATGAACTTGAACCAAATATGCACGCCCACACACTGCATAAAGAACAGATATTCATCCAGGTTTGATCATGTAAATTCTTCAAACTTAAACGCAGTGAATCAAAACTTTCCTAGCAGCTTCTACCTGTATAAAGCTGGTGCTGTTGGTTGTATTTGAAATTTAATAAATCAAAGCCTACCTCATCGTTATTTGCGATTGGTGAGCAGAATCAAACAAGACAGGTGGGTTAAAGTTTCCATATCGCAGCGGTTCCGACATCCCTACATTTTCCAAAATTTCAGGCTGGCACCAAATAAAGCCAGGTATAGAATAAGTCACATTAGGTACGCTCACTCTAAGTTCGAGTTACACAAAGTACGAAAACCCCAGTCAACTTTCAATAGGTGATTCGTAGGCATCAGGAAATGCGCTGTAGAGAACTGTAGGCCGATAAAATCGACTTTTTCTAATATAAGGCTATTATGGGCTTGGAGCAGTGTGCACTCCAGTCAGCAAATTCATAAATGAGACTCTATGCGCTAGTGGGGGGCCACTAATAGGAGCGGATATCTTCAAACAATGACATACTCAACTCATAATAGTGACGTATTCTCTACAGCCAATCGTTTAAAACCTTAGTAAGGTTTTTAGCAGACCAATTGGAGAGCGCCACGAATAAACCCTGCCTACAGGAAGTCTAGCACATCAGTCTTCATTTTTGGATCCAAACCCATCAAATCTCCAGTGGCCTTTGCCCGCAAAACACCGACGACGAAGCCACAGGTTGAGCGCAGGCTTTGTCTTGAGGAGCGGGATCGATACCCGGCGTCGCCAAGAAACGTTGGGAGGGGGCCTAGCGAGCATCGACCGTGACAAGGGCGCCGTGAGAAGCTAAAGGTGTGTGGTATTCCGCGAGTGGTTTGTGTTCATGTCGGTGGAGATAACGATGTGTGAAGGGCGGCGTCTTGCGGTAAGTAGTGTCGGAGTAGGCGGTGATGTTTGTGAGACTATGAAATGTTTGTATTTAATGCAGGGATCTCTGTGGGCTTTACACGTGGCCTACTATGGTAAGTTTGGTTTGTGTGTCGACAGGTGCTGGGTCTTCGACACGTCTGATGGCAATGAGACGCTTGTACACGCAGATACATTTATCCAAGGCTCCCGACTTCTGCAGTGATCGCAGTGCACGCAAGACACTTCTTACGCTCTTCGCGTTGGTACCACGTGCCTTCAAGAACGCGAGAACTGCGTCTTCAGTGCGACTGCCGGCGTCGAGGACTTGATCTCTTTAGTCCTCCGCGTTAGCAGCTACAGCGAAGCCTTGAGGGAGGAACAGCTTCATGAAGGCGACGACGTGGCGGAACTCCGACTTCTTCTGGCGATCGTATGAGTCCCACTCGCGAGGCACCCTGGTATACCATTCGTACCATGCGGCAGGCAGGTTCGTAGCTTGCTTCTTTCTGCGTTTTGATTTAGGTTCTTGGTCTGACGATATTGGAACTTGTTCTTGTTCAGTAATGACATGTGATCTCTTCCCCTTTAGCTGAGCTGCTTTGCCAATAGCTAGACGCGCTATCATGCATCTATTTGAAGCGATAAGCTCACCAATGACAGCTAGAAGGTGACCGTGCCCTCGACACGTGTGCGTCATCTCTTCCGTCTTCTATTGTTCTTGTGTGCAGACTGCAGCTTCCTCATTCAGCACCATGGACCACGCGAGCAAGTCAGCAGTACAGATCTGAGCGGCTTCTAGGCATTCCTCCACACGCGCGACGATAGGGGCTTCCGGTGCTAACGCTTTGAGCTGCGGGAAGTATCGTACAAGGCAAGCTGTAAGTACGCTAAGTGCCTTGGTACTCACGTTGAGCCATTTTTCCTGTAGCCTCGTACACGTACTGAACAGAAGCTCCTGCAAACACTGAAACCGCTCACGCGTCGTATGGCCCTGTGCTGCGATGTCGATAACCTTGGGAGACGCATCGGCATCACATCCGCTTAAGACTCGAGCAACCTTCCGGCCTTCATGGGCAGTGTTCGTGATGTAGGCGAACGCCTTGTTTGTCTTGGTCATGTCCCATGCCCCACCGTCGAAGATCCATTGGGCTGCAACGTGGTCGTCGCCGTTCGCTTGTTAAGCTCCGCCGCGACGAAAGGAGTGAGAGGTAAGGTCGGCTGCAACTCCTGCTGGCTCAGCGACGCGCTTGAGCATCCGGTTGACATGGCCGTGTATGCTATCTTCACCCCATTTTGCATTTCCTCCGCTGAGTTTCTTCTGCGGCGGGGTACTGCTAACCGTGGTGCATGTGCTCGCAGGTGACGGCGAGCGAGTGGCGCTGACAGTGGCGGCTGGTACAGGGGTTGTCATAACTGCGACTTGGAGCAAAACAGATTCAGCCATAAGCAAGTCGTGCAGCGTGACGCTAGCGTCGAGTGGCGTAGCGGCTTGTGGATTCAGAGTTGGCAGATGGCTAAGCAGGGACGCGCATGGGGCTTTTTGGGTGGCCAAGGCTACGGATAGCGAGCAACAGGCACGACAAGATGTCGCCTTTGTCTGGTACCAAGGTGAGGCCCTGTTCCTCGGTCATCCTGACCTGGAGCTGCCGCAGGTAGAAAATATCGTCGGCGAATACTGGAACGTGCTGTTTCTGCATGTAGCCAAGATCCGAAGATCGCCCAAAGCAATGCCACATCAGGCAAGCTAGGGCAGCATTTTGGTAGTCTGCATATACTCGGGTGGTGCTATAAACATAACGAACTAAAGCTTTTTAATCCTCTTTCGTACAGGGAGGAGCTTTATTAATTACTCCACCATTTTCACGTTTTTTAAGCAGTGCTTATCTAGCGTTTTACCTTGCTTTAGCAATATCAACTCAGTAGCCACACGTAAGTGCGGGTACATGTCGAATAATCAAAGTTTAACATTTCTAAGTACGAAGACGCGGTGTTCCGTGCCAACTTACCATTCTTACCTTCATTTGTAGCAAGATAATAACCGAACCGATCCATTGCTGCGGCAAGACGTTTACCAGAACTATCTTTGAGAATGCTTGAATGGAGAAACTCCATGCTAACACCCTCAAGCCCCAGCATTCGCTTGAACGCGCTGATCGCAGTGGCGCGTGACTTTTACGCGTTCGTCGGCACAAAAGCGGAGAGGCTCGTGTGCGTGTCTTTCTGCTTCTATAAAGTGGGGACGAATGCGTACCTACCAATATCCTTCTCACCTGTCCTATTATAGGATTAAGCCTAGTTGTAAGATCCGTTTGAATATACACAAAACATTTTTTGACTTCATGTTTGTATTGATATATACATATTTTGGCAGAGCTTGCGACAAGTATTTGTCGGAAAGTGTCGAAAGCTGTAAACCTAACCCTAATCACAATCATTGGCTGAAACTAAGGAGAGATGTGAATTGATAGGCTAATGTTCACAATTGTATTGCAACGAAACAAATCTAAAAGATTATCTGTCGGAAAGATCATTATTTTCATTCATACACTGATTTTGTCCCACCTCTAAAAGTACACATCCTAAGTCTAGCTTCAATTTATAAAATGAATGGGCTTCCTTATTCTGAAGACAAATATAGTTATTTTTCTGTAAGATTGCCTGAAAAATGTTTATCTACTCCAAT
The DNA here is from genome assembly GCA_008079305.1 of Phytophthora palmivora. Classification (NCBI taxonomy): domain Eukaryota; phylum Oomycota; class Peronosporomycetes; order Peronosporales; family Peronosporaceae; genus Phytophthora; species Phytophthora palmivora. The sequence goes on along the minus strand of VOQZ01001698.1, from coordinate 41,712 downwards.
TTTCCCTTTTTGCAGATATCTACGCAGATTGTAGTATTGAGTTGCGGGGCTCTCCGGAATTATGAATACTGCAACAGTGTACAAAGAATCGACAGGTCTTCAGACTACAGCACGTACACGTAGTGTTCGACCCCTGTTCTTCCAGAATTGCCACCTTTCAATCATCTTTGGAATGCTGAATTCAAATGAGAACTATGTGCCATTTGCTGCGATTGTTCATTTGTAAAATGTGTGAATCATACGTCGAAGTGATCTCCCAAATCCAAAATTTATGAGAACCATATCCACAGCTGGCCATAAATACTGTCAAGCTCTTGCAAAATATAGTTTAATCATTTAGGATCATATTCCGTTCTAGTAGTTGTAGGCCTTGTATTTCTACGAGAACATATGGTACCCAATTAGCATGGGTATTTCCCAGTTGATCTGGATTGTGAAGTTTTGGAGAAATGTGGTATAATCGAAACGGCTAAAACATTTTTTTGCGTCGCGGTTTAGCAAAGTAAATGGTCTGTATTTGATGGAAGGGATCGATCTCTGCTCTTGTACAGTAGTGAGATATCACCACGTCTTAGAATTTTGTCATACGTCTTGTTGAATTGTGACGCGTGAACGAATTCATATATTTTTGCCTTTGTTTAGCGAATATTTTATAATATTCAGCTGGAAACTCACCTAGACCACTTTATTTATTGCTGCATTGCCCGCGAATTTATGTACAGTCATTGGCGAACAGTGGTAGAGTTTATCGTATAAAACAGTTTTGTCTGCATGGGTCCCAACAATTTCAAAAGTTCCACAGATTGGAAATGTCTTTATGAAATGTCCGGTTCCACGTCCCAGGATAACCACTGAAAATTTCCTCCAATAGCTTCTGTGCAACACTGACACTACTTACGGGTGTAGTGATACCATTCGGTGTCGAACGTGTGACATCACTACACGCATAGCAGAGTTGAATGGACCACGAAAGTAATGTTTGTTTTCAATTTTCCATATGATACGACTGGATCTAATTTTTGTTGTTGTTTGCGAGTGTTTTGAAATTCGAGAAAGGATTCGAGCTCTGCTTGCACAGATTTTGTTGTTGTGTGGTGGTGTCGGTTGGTGAAAGAGCATGTGCAACTTCTATCCCATACAACATGTTCTAAGGTGTCGACGAGTTTTAGCGTCTTGACTATTCCTCTAGAAAATTGAATCGCTACGTTTATGTTTATCAAGTACTACTTAGGTAGTTAATCCTAGCCAAAAGGTAAATATATTCACTTCTACATTGGCATCGAGCGGCAAACAACAAAGAATTCTTTAGCTAGGGTGTCGCTCCTAGCATGGAAGAAGCCGACGAAGTGATGGTACCCTACTCTGATCGTGAGATTCTGGAAGCCTTGTATCCACCGCTGATCACACAGCCCAAGGCAGGGATACCAAACACCAGCTTGAAGCTATTGCCCATCATGCTGCCGCTGTTCATGAGGAAATAGCTGTGAGATTGGAACAAGCACAGCGACAGGAGGATCATCTCGCAGTGCAGACGTCAAAACACCTGCAAGCGCAGCATGAACGGCAGACTGCACTGATTGAACAGCAGCAAGAAATGCGTAAGCGGATGGATGAACAGTGCAAGAATCTTGTGCAGTAGTACCAATTAGTGAAAGCTGCTGAAGAGACTGTCGGCCTACAGGGACGACGGATGGAGAGCCTAGCTGGGGCGGTGAAGCCGCACTTACAAGCCAGATTGGAGGATTTCGCTCAAGGTACCGTCTATAACCTATGGTCACCCCATCCCACCTCCAGTCACCGTGGGAGCAGGAACTAATCTGCCGGTTCCATCGATATACCTGGGCGATTAAAAAACGAAAAGCTAGATGTTATGGATAGTTACACAATGTACACAAGACGCATAAAAGCGCTAAACCAAGGCGCTCAGGCCAAGATCCTTGTGGTGGCTCTGAGCGCATACAACGAACAAGGAACAATGGCGAGAATTTGTGGATTTGAGCTATTCAAAGATGAGAAAGAATGTCACGGAATCAGAGTGGAGAAATTATTTTTTGTCGGCAAGAGTACCAGACAATACCGCCTATACGACTTTGGATAGGGAAGTTACGTCACTTTATATGGACACCAATATACTGGACGCGGATTCTCGCCTTTCACGGCTTATGACAGACTTTTCTGCGATAGTGGATAGATTGAACATGGAAGATGTGGTGCAAGTGGAGCCTAAAAGGTTGTAGTCTATCTAGTCGAGGCTCTACGTACGGCTGCGGTCAGGGCAGCTGTAAAGACCAGCTCGGACGCAAAGCACAAAAGGCCACCAATGCCTGCTTGCATTTTAGCCAAACCGCTTTCGAAATCTGGAGACTCAATAATATCAAATCGGCTGCCAGGTACTTCTCCTTTTCATCATAATCCTCTAGAACGACGTCGAAAATGTCGCATGGTTGCCACTGTCACATTGTTATTCTGCCGCTTGCTAGTAATCACGTCGAACGGGGTCATTTCGTCTAATAGATAGGCTATCTTGCCCCGTTCATATAGATACGGAACTAACTCAACAAAGGGGACACGGCGCAGGTCATTAGGACCAGCATCTGCAGAGATGTCACGGTCAATGGTACAGTCGTCTTGGAAATGGTGCAACTACGGTCGAAAATCTTCAAACCGCTGCAGAATTCTGCTGCAGCCACTTCAGAAAAGTTCATGTAGCGGCACGGGTTTGTAATGACAACCGTAATGTTTGAGTTTGGCAATACGTTTCACCGTTTTTAACTTTTTCATCGGACCTCTCACTTCCTTTGTGAGTCTCATCTTTGGCTCCAAACGCTCGAGGACTGCTAGATTGAAACGATGGGCAACGCAACCGACGAAGGGAACATCAGCACAGCGTGAAATATCTTTGTTTGGCTTTGTGTTGTCCGCAACAACAGCAATCATGCCAGTGACGTGAAGTCCTAATGCGCCAAAACCATATCCTAAATGTTATGTGCTCTGCGGCTGCCTTCGAACTTTCATCAACGAATGGTGAAAAGCCAAAAAGCAACTGTGCAAGCGACGCACGTAGAACTTAATGATAGCTTCCCGAATAGAGTACGCCGCGTAATATAATACTACTTCGAGTTGATCACTAAAATCGGGACGAACACGGATAATGTTGAAGATTTCCATGTGGACGCGCTCATAAATCGCGTTCGCCTGGAGGTTCTTCGTTATAATTGGCTTTGCTTTGATGGCCATCGAGTGAAGGAGTAGCTGAAACTCATCGCCGGTAAATTCAGGTCCTTTATCATGAATGGCGAGTTTTGGTCGTGGATAGCGACACAACCAGGCATGCTCAAAGCTTAATGTAGTCGGAGCAGAATTACGTCCACGTTGCATCATTACTTCCAACCAACGAAATTGGCGCTCAATTGCAGTAAAGCAATAGAACTCACCTTCTAATGGGCCCACAAGATCAACATGTACCACATCGAAAGGACAATCCTCGTTCGGCTTTGGCACCGGCGGAAGATGTCCATAATCCTGCTTACCACCGTGCAATTTTGCACACTTTCACTGCGTGCAATTTCTGGCGTATTTTCCACAGCGGCTTCCGTGCCGGACCAGCAGAAGGTGGACATCGATCTCAATTGCTTCTCTCCACCGGGACGGAGAAGATAGTCGTGGTACAATTCAACCAAACGTTTACTCAGAGCGGCTGGTACAACGACACGCTTCTTGAAGTGTTGCAAATCTACGCCGAGGGCTGGACGAAGATCATATTCAAGGTCTGCATCGTTACTTTCCAAGCGATAAATAATTCGCTTCGTCGTTTGATCAGCAAATTGATGTTTTATACCATAACCGTCAACAGCAACTTCTTCTTCATCAGCCAAGAGCTCTTCTTCAGGCGCTTGCTTTACGTATGCGTAGCGAAAACATGAAAATGCGTCACCACCAATGTTCTGCGGTCCGGGAATATACTTCACGTTGAGGCTGTATTCTTCCGGCAGTGACTTCCAACGCTTCAAACCCGCGAACATACGATTGTAGTCAGGGAAAGCAAGCCAAACACTACGCACAAGGGCGGTTTTGATATCGTAAAAGGGAGCTGCATCTTCTGAAGAACAGACGAAAGGCACATTCTTTGAGGTTAGTCGGTTTAGACGCGCAGTCAATGCTGATATATTAGGCATCATTTCCGATAATATGAGATCATCCCAAGAAATCGGAGGAGCTCCCTCTTGTGTCGGGGCTCTGCAATCTACGGAATAGGTCGACTTTCTACGTTTGTAGCTGAATACCATTCGGTGTCAGGGTAAATCCCAAATAGTCTACCAAGTCTCGGAGAATTCGACACTTATTGGCGTTGAGCGTAACACCATACTGGCGCAGACGCTCGAACACAACCCGAAGGTGACCCTGATGGTTATTTACGTTCTCGAAAAAATTAAGATATCATCCAGATGTAAAATGACGAATGGCAAGTCGCCCAAAGTGCGCTCCATGCGGACTTGGCATTCATCCAGTGCCATAGATATTCCCATCGGTAGGCGTTTAAATTGATACTTGCCGAATGAAAGGCATAATGCCGTCACTACTCTACTCTGAAGGGCCAGCTGTCTGGAGAAATAACTCACGTTTGCGTCCAGCGAGCTCATGTGCTTTGCCTAGTCGAGACGCAACAAGATTCCGCGGATCTTCGGCTCAAAATATGGGGATCGTCGATGGTATTGGTTAAGACGACAGAATTCCACGAGTAATCGAAATGATCCGCTGGGTTTCATTAGGAAAAAAGAAGACGAGGCTGCCTCTGACTCATAACTATGATCTACAACGTCCAGCTGTTAGTAGACGACGTATTTCGCGGCGAGCTGCTTCTTCATGACTGCGAGCAATTGAAAGCAGTCTTGAAACAGAAGGAATATAATTGCTAGTTACTGGTAGAGCGTAGTCGGGAAAGCGAATTTTGCCGAGGCGTCCATTGTACAAATAAAAGTACTCCTCTAGCTATTTGAGATAGTAATAAGCCATCGCTTCATCCAGGTATTAAGGTAGTATATAAACCAGATACACTTCAATATCTTGTCCTGCAAAGAGCTCATCCTTTTCATCTTCGGCGATCTCCACGATACTACTGTTGACGTTGGTATAGCGTCCTCTTAGGTATTGATCTTCATTTCACTGCCATCCCACCGCACTATGACCGCACGAAAGTCCACAACAAGGTCTGGAGCGGCCATAAGCTCGTAACCAATCGCCATTTCATCACGTAGAGACGGTAGTACTTCAAAAGGATGGACTATCACTGAGTCATGTTTTAATTCAGGGATCAGGAAACGAATTGTCATAGTTCCCTGCCTTGCTGTGTTTCCATAACCAGATCAAAGGAGACACTTGCCGTCTCGAGTACACAACCTTGAGGTTGAAGTGCTTGCATAAAATCGGTTCAAATAATAGACCGCGAGCATCCACTGTCCAGCAAAGCGTGGTGACGCTCTTTTCCGCGTTCGAGCTTGATTATTACTCTCGTCGGATGCGGTGCAGCTGTCGGCGTTGTGGGGAGCCCTACAAACATGTATTCCTCATCACTATAATTGTTCCGGTGTTAGCTATGCTGCCCCACACGAGTCTGAAACTGGCGATGACCGCCTGATCCACGTCCACGAGCGTGTTGAGATTCAGATCGTCCACGATTAAAGTCAGCTGGTTGATGCTCTTCGTGCTGATTATCTTGACGTAGCACCCAGCAGTCTTCCGTTTTATGAGTTGTGGTTCTACGGAAACGCAATACTTGTTGTTGCTCGAATTGCTACTGTAATTATTGTTGATTCCTTTGTTGTAGCTGGGACCTCTGCCTCGGCCACGATAGCCAACACGTTGTTGGTGTGATCGACAGTTTCCTCGACCACCGGAGTTCCCTCAACGGCTGTAACTGCGGTTGTTGTCGTGGGACTTATTGCCCTTGATGCGGTGAAGGCGCTGCTTGCCTTGCTCGATTCTCTCGAAAAACAGAACGAAAGCCGCCACTGTAGAGTAGATGTGGCCACTGGCATCTGACATCGTACTTGGTCTGTCAGTCGAACGGGAGGCCGCGCTTGTACAAGTGGCACAGGGCATTTTCACTCACTGGTGAGTTCTTACTGAGACGGCTGAGTGTGTGTGCTCATCAGGATCAATAGCACGGAAGTGCTTACTAAATTCCGCGAGCGTATCGCTGTGAGCCTTCTTGTTCTCCCATAGTTCCTCCTGTAACTTCTCACATTAGTCCACTGGCAGGACCACGATAGATGCCTTGCACAGCCCATGAACTCCTCGTCCATGGGCACGTCATCACCGGAAATTGCAGCTTCTGTAAATTCTTCTCACAGGTCGTCTTCCAGTACGATTGTCGTATTGAGAAAATTATCTTCCGCGTTCCAATGCTTCAGGTCAGGGTTGTATCGTTTCTACATGAGCTAGCTAAGCGTAGGAGAGAACTATCACTAGCCTTTCAATCAGTCCTTAATTTGCTCTTACGAATCACACGTGGCTTGGCACTTTGACTTGACTCAAATCAGTAGCGACCTGGCCACCCGTCGCGCCACCCGTCACGATGAACCGCTCCCTACTGAAAGACGACAAGAAGCGATACCTGACCTGTTCACTCTGCCAACAAAGAGAAGGTGATACAAGAAGAGGTTGTAATCAAAAAGATTCCTAAGTTCCTTGATGGTGGCCCAAAAGATTTCCTTGAGTAGCTCTACCACTTTAACCAGCTTGCCGGCGTGTGAACCCAAACAGCTACTAAACCTACTGAAATTGATGTAGTCTAAAGTCTGTTGAACTCTAGTGCAAAATGGATAAATGTAGAAAAGAGAGAAGCTCTTAATCGAGGGTAGAACGAACTTGAAGACTCGTGGTAGCCAGCAGATGCCTTGCTACAAGATGCTTTCGTGTGGTGAAAGCTTTCGTCCGCGCGAATTGCTAGCTGGTAGTAGTGAATGCGTTGCGTAAGCGCTATGCATCAAGTAGGGTACGCGTTCGATCCGCAGGTAAAAATAGAAATTTTACGAATTTAACTGATTTGCCCGATAACTTAAAACAAGTACAGTAAAAATGTTTTAATTGGTTTAAACTAGCATAATCTAATTTAATGGAGGCGCTGGAAGCAGCGTGCGTGGCGCTGCATGCCCCGCCTACAGGCCCCGAGGCCGAGCGCCGCCGCGCGGAAGCAGAGTCCGTATTGGAGCACTTCAAGCGCAGTCCAAGCGCGCTCACTGATGCCATGACGTTGCTGCGCAACAGCCAAACACCGGCTGTCGTGCAGTTCCACTGCGTGGCCACCATTCGAGAGGTGACGCTGCAGCGCTGGCCGCTACTGGCGTTGCCAGACAAGTCACAGGCTCTGGACTTCCTGATGCAGCTGCTGCTCGAGCGCGGTGCCGCGCTGCCTCGATTCGTGGCGGCCTCAGCGTTGCAGACTGCTGTGTTGTTAGTCAAGCGGGGCTGGTTGGATCGCTTGGAGTCGGAGCGAGCCGCAGTGCTGCAGCAGATGGGCGTCATGCTGCAACCCGGTAATGCCACTGCTCATCGCCTATTGGCTGCCAAGTGGTTACTGGCGTTCGTGACGGAGTTTTCGTCGGCGTCTCGAGCGAGCAACATGCTGCAGCCAGTGGAGTTCCATACCAAGTCAAGACGAACGTTGGAAAAGAGTGGAGGGCTGAAAAACATTGTTGCACTTGCTGTGCCGTTGCTGGAAGACTCGATCCGAAGTACGACAACGGCATGTGGCGATGCAGGTGCTGCAGGAGATGTACCTGCGGAGCAGTTGGAGCTGCTGGATGCTGCTTTTAGACTTTGTGTGGAGCTTTTGAACTGGCAGTTTGAAGACCCACGTACAGGAAATTTGACATGGAGCTTGAGTGTGGCAGTGATTGAGGATGATACTGGCAACCGACCAGTACTGACGCCGCAAGCTTCTTGGAGACCAATTTTGGTGCGACCAGATTTGATTCATTCGGCTTTCAATACTTATGCTTTTTTCCGCAACGTTGCAGCCAAGAACGAAACGCTGCTTCACTTGGCTCGACAGTTCCTGATTCAGCTAGCATCGCTGCAGGGTCCTATCTTCGAGCGTAAAGCAGAGCAAGTGCAATTCTTGGGTGAAATTTTCCGTGGCGTCGTCACAGTCGTGCACAACCCATTCCTGGACCTGCTGGCGCAGAGTGATATTACCGGCTACGAGTTAGCCACACGCGAGCTGATCGACTGTTGCCAACTAATCTTCCGCCTCGTGAACAACATTGGTTTTGACGCGCTCATGCAGGCTAACTCCGGACAGCTTTTCTCCTCCTTCGTCGAGGAATTGGCTTCTCTGACCACTAAACTTCTACAATCGGCTTTGGTGCGGACTCAACGCCACTTGCGTGACACTCCCAACGATGTGATTGATGAGCTTTGGGAGTTGGAAGGTGTAGACATTTTGTTGGATGCGTGGGTAGCGCTCGTAAACTCCCCTCAACTCTTAGATGTGGGAATGTCGGGATCCTCCAAATCAGGAGCAGAACAAGCGCTAGTACTTCTCAGCAAGGCATCAGCCCCCGTGGTTGAGCTGTATCTTCAGGTTCAGCTCGAGTTGTGTGCAGTGGAGGTACTAGCCGAGCAGGATGATGATGAGGATGTAGAAGACAACGCCGCCAGTAGTGCGCGGGAACAATATGAGCTAGCTGCAGCTCTTGCCAGGCTTAACTCGTCTGCGTCAGCATCCCTGCTAGTGTCGCTTGTGCAGTCGTTGATGACTAGCGTGCAACAGGAACTGGCGAAATTGCAAGGTCGCGATGAAATGACCCCGGAGCTCTCACAGATCTTTGAGAAACTGCACTTCGTTGTTCTCTTTGTGGGACTGTTCCTCGCGGATGATTTCGAAGGCGAACGACCAGGAATCCCGAACCGAATACTCGCCACTTTTAAAGACACTGCCATGGCTGAAGAATCTCCCGTGGTTAATCTCATTATGCTGATCATGAGCCAAGTACTTGAATTCGAGACATCGCGTCTTGCACAAAACCCAACAAGTGACTGTGTCAGTCCCTTTGTGTCTGAAGGTCTGCTCAAGACGATTACACGGCTGTGTGCCACGTACCTTATCCCGGATGTCGTTACTGGTGAAGTGGCCCCGGCGCTGCTGCAAGTTTTTGGTTTCCAGAGCGGAGGGCGTGCTGGTGAGCTGTTGAATTTTCTGGTTGAGAAGGGGACAATGTATCTGCTTCACTGGCCCACACAACCTGTAGTCATGGAGAACCTGATCGATTTCTTACTGGTACTTTCAAACACGCGAGCCATCAATCCAGTTCTGAGTTCGCAGATGTGGCAGTCACTGGTTCAAGCCAATTCATCCGCTGGTTCATTCATGACTGCGACAGAGGGAAGCACGTCCGCACTAAATGCTGCTGTTGCCAGGATCCCAGCTAATCTCCGCGGGCAACTTACGGAGGCATTATGTCGTGCAGGAATGGTATCAACCGATCAAAATATGCAAGTGGTTCACTTCCAAGCTGTTAGTCATCCTGTTGAGCAACGTTTGCAGCAGCTCATCGCGCTACCAAATTTTGAGTCGAAACAAACTGCGAATGATGTTCGTGTACAAGCAGAACTCAAACTGCTTATCGAGATGTATGCTGGTATTGCACGCTCTGCTGAATCAACCAGCCACGCTCCAATTACGACATTCTGTCTACCAGCTCTTCCTGTCATTGTGAAGATTTTCCAGATATTCCAAGGTGATTCGCAGATTGTGAACCTTATCCTGAACTTTTTTTGCTTGATGGTGGAAGCGCAACTATGTTATCTTTCTCCACGCGACGCACTACAAGTATATACGGCCTGTGACGACCTCATCCGTGCGTACTGTCGCCACAATTTAGGCAAGAAGAGCATGCTGGGTGACGCTGAAGAGGAAAGTTATGTAGACCTATTGGCTTTACTTACCCTACTATCGCATCTGGTTTCGAAGGACTTCATTGATTTTTCGGAAGACGCAACGACTGAACAGGAAGTGGCCGATGCTACCCGTGCCTCAAGTGTTGTGGCCGACGTGGTTTTTTCGGGTCTACGTCAGGTGATTCCACTTATGACAGAACAGTTGTTGGCATACCCAAATTTGAGTAAGCAATACTTCACATTGGTGACGTATATGGTGGAAGTCTACGCGGAGAAGCTAGTTTCTTTGCCAAGTGAGCTTTTCCAAATGTTGCTGCATTCACTACTGGTTGGCATTCGTCACGTGTCCGTGGATGTAGTACGCAACAGTTTCCAGGCGCTCAGCGAGTTAGCTAGTTATCACTGGAAGGCACTGCAGAACCAGACAGCAGGCCTTGAAAGTCATCGCCAGCAGAACCCCGATATGTTTATGGCGTTCATGCGTGTTATCTTCCGTATGGCACTTTTTGAAGACTTCAACCCAACCATTCTGGATGCGTGCGCAGGTACGCTATACCCGCTAATTTTGATCGAGCAAGCTCGCTACACAACGTTAGCTGAGGAAATTATGCACGAGCAATCAAGTTTAGACGCTGCTACTCAACAGCGGTTGTCTGCAGCATTTGTAGAGCTTATCAGCTTCTTGTCGCCTGGTGACATCGCTACGGGTACGGCAAATACTCGCAAGATGCGCGTACAGTTTAAGACGAACCTTTACGCGTTCGTAGCTGAAGTACGGGGATTTCTTCAAGTGAAGTAAACAATTAGATGATCGTCATTGGAACCAACCGATTGAATGTTTACTAGAATTCACATCGAGACGCGTGTTACACTGCTCAAGTTTCTATGTCTACGAAATCAAACTCATTCAATGTGTTGCCAAACTCGAAATCGTTTGGCATTATAGCAGATTTGTCGACCTCTAACAGCTTCGTAGTGAGCGCATTTTCGTTCGCTATTGTGGGTTTGAATTTCCAGCGCAGCCGCTGTCCGTGAGTTATTCGAGCAGTCTCGAGTCGTTGTCCCAGCTTTCTACAACGGCAGCTATCCCCACCCTGACCACTAGTTCCATTGACTCTAGTATGCAAAAGCATTTCAGTGAGGTAAAAGGGCTTGGATCCTGTGGGGTTGTTCTGGACGCTAGTCTGATCTTCAGAGTCCGAACAAGTGGAAGACTTACCGCAAATACTTTTCGAAAACAAATCAAATCGCTCATGCTGCCTCGCAAGATCATCAACAAAGAGATTCTTTTCATCAGTCATATTGATGATCACTGACGAAAACTCGTGTTTCAGTGGCTGGCAAAGAAGGTGTTCCACGTCGAAGAAATACTTTCGACCAGTGTTTTCAAAACCATAAGCGTGCTTCCTGTGATGCAAGAGCCCTGCATCCATAAAAGCATTTCCCAGACGTACTGCTTCGCAGGGAGTGTGAACGAACTTCAAATCCTGCAAACGTGCTACAATAAGTTCCCCTGTATACACATCAACAGTGCCTTGACGAGTTTTACAGGCAGAAGAACTGATATCGTTGAACAGTTCTGGTAAGAATTTCATCGCGAAGACAGCTAGGAGTTCTTCTAGAACACCTTCAAGAACATTCACGATATCCTGAGCACTTGGTCTTGACTGAGCATCGGGCTGCCATGATTCTTCAATTATGCTGCGAAGACTTGAGTGGAGGCATCCACCAATCTCCAATTCAAGACTGGGTCGTTTGCCCTCCACCACACAAGCAAAAACCTGTAAATGGTTGTTCTTCAGTTCTGGAAACTTTTCCATACCAGGATGGAGTACATCCCACATTGTCATTGCTAATGAATAAACATCAGCAGCTTCTCCGTATGTTGCAAGACCTGCCTTCCCGTTGATAATCTCTGGAGCCATGTAATCCACAGTGCCTTTTACGGTCATCTTCGGGAAAGACGTTATCATCGACTGGACTTCAGTTGCCGTTGAAGAGCTCGCAAGACCTGCGTAGTCAGACAACATGTCAGGTATTACAGGGTCTCGAGGATTATAGGACCGCGCAAGACTTCGTGATTCCCCAAAGTCTGTAAGCTTTACAGTTCCATGCACGTCAACGAGAAAGTTGTCTGGCTTAATATCTCTGTGGAGAAATGGCGGAGAAAAGCTGTGCAAGTAGGCTATTGCACGAGCAGCATCCAGCATGTAGCATACATTCAACAGCATTTGCTGCCGATCAATATGCCGGGAATCATTCTTAGCAAACCGGGTTTGAGAAGCTCGAGTTATATCACCGAGCGTACCTTGACACAGCTCCGAGACCAGGCAAATTGTCGGTGGGTACACACACATGCCGTAGAATTTGACAATATTTGGGTGCTTTAATGCACCACAAAGAGCGGCTTCCTGTGAGAACTCAGCCACTGTTTCCTCACTAAATTGTGCGGGTGTGTACACTTTGACTGCAACTGGATTAATTGCATCCAGTAAACCACTGAAAACGACAGCGCTTGCCCCTGTTCCTATCTTTTTCAGTGGCTGTAATTGTGCAAAATCAATGATAAGCTTGCGGTGCATTTCGATGAGCACGTGTAGGCCCTGCGAAGATATTCGTTCATCGAGACTATGTTGATGGCGAAAAAGAGTCTGTAACTCGACAGCACGTTGCCCCAAACCTCGCCAAAATTCCGTGTCAGCTTTAATACACGCCAAACAACCACAGGAAAAATGATGGTCCACAATGCTGAAGCAAAAGTGAGAGCGAAGCCCATCCTATCAGATCCTAAATGGAAGGAACCTTCGCTGCTCAAGTGTAGTACGGAGTAAGTGAAAATGAAGAGGCAGTACTCGCGCAATGTTTGCTTACTAGCACGGGCAGGAGTTCGCACAAACGCATAAACGAGAAATAGCAGCAGCACCGCCTGGGCTGCAAACATGACAGCGAATGCAACGTTTGGAGCGCTTGGCTGCACGTACGCAGTCAACAAAATTTTGATCGGTATAGTGTACAACGCTAATGCGAGTGTGATCAATGCAGAGCGACGAAGTGCTGGAATGGATACGCTCTTTTGCATTAGGAACACCATGACCAGTCCGAAAACAAATAATCGCATGCTGTAGAAAATCTCCAGCAACGTATCGATGCGAAACCATTTCAGTGTCATGAACAGTATCATAAAAATTGTGCAAATGCTGACGACACATCCTAAAAACCACAAGAGGGGCTCAAATGCTGGGAGTAGGATTTTTCGCGCAGCTCTGGAATCTCCTGAATGAGCAATATGTCGATTTCGTCGCAAATATAAAACCAGCGCCAGGCACACACCGAACATGAACAGATACTCCACTACGATCAGAATCTGAACAACCTCGAAATTGTCATTGAACCACTTGGAGTCTTCTTCGTCATCAACGGACGCTGGTACCATCGAGGTAGTATCATTAAGTTTTAGTTTCAGTTCTTGAGTAAAGCTCATCCTGATAGCTGGTAACCACTATTAGGTGAGGTATCGATCGTGACAGATCTCGGGCAAATTTCGAACTGAGAGGTGTCCAGCCATATCGTAAGTTCAGGGAAGCATTAGACAACCGTGGAAGATAAGCAAACGAAAAGGCATCATTCCGTTTGAAAACAGTCTTCAGTTTCCACATTGAGACCGTCATGGCGGACTGGAAACGTGTTTCCAAACACTCCAGCTTTGGCCGTTTCTACTCAGCACGGTCCGACACTGCTTCAAAAAAGTTCGTGCCAACTAGCTCGTCCGGTAAATATGTCTGGTCCTTAAGCTCCTCCGCAGTGTAGTGCGGGTTATACTTGTATTCCTTGCCATAGCCTAGTTCCTTCATCAACTTCGTAGGAGCGTTACGGAGGTGCAGCGGAACGTCCGGCATTGCGCCTTTATCCCACTCCTTGATCGATTGTTTCGCGCGGTTGTATGCATCATACACCTCAATGGACTTTGGTGCACGAGCTAACATTGTGGCAACATGAGCTAGCACAACGTCGCACTCAGGCATACCAACAAAATGGGCTGCTTGGTAGGCTGATACTGCCATGGGAAGTAGCTCAGGAGCAGCAAGACCAACATCTTCACTTGCAATTCGAATGAGTCGTCGAGCAACATATAACGGGTTTTCACCACCTTCGAGCATGCGAGCCAACCAGTACAGTGTCGCATTTTCGTCACTACCACGCACAGATTTGTGCAGCGCACTAATGCAGTCATAGTGCATATCAGCATTTCGATCGTAGAAAAGTGTTTGCCGATGCGCGAAGCAATGTTGCACGTGCGTAGCAGATACACGGAGTACGTGCTTCTCTGAATCCATAGGAGCAGTTTGAAGCGCCATCTCCAAACAATTCAACGCAACTCGGGCGTCACCTGCACACTGCGTGGCTAGGTATTTAACTGCCACATCCTCAGCCTCGATGGATACTTCATTGCCATCTTCTCCTTGACTAGCAGCATCACCATTTGACTGATTCTCAGACTTTTGCGTTTGCATCAGCGACCGCACACCTCCCTTCCCATGATCCCGTAACGCGCGTCGGAGGATTTTCTCGATAGACTCTGGTGTGTGTTTCTTCAATGTATATACACGACAGCGACTCAACAGTGCATTATTCACCTCAAACGACGGGTTCTCTGTTGTAGCACCGATCAACGTAATTGTGCCATCCTCCACGGGTGGTAAGAAGAAATCCTGTTGGCTCTTGTTAAATCGATGGATCTCGTCGACAAAGACGATGGTACGTCGACGGAACATCTTCCGTTCACCTCTCGCTCGGTCCACTGCGTCCTTCATATCCCCAGCCTTCGACGTTGCACCTGAGAGACTAATGAATTTACATCCCGTCTTCTTCGAGACGACGTGAGCCAACGTCGTTTTGCCACATCCTGGAGGTCTACAGTAATTAAACACAACATCTATCAGTCCATTGTCCTAAGTATCCTAATCATATCATCTCGTCCTACCCCCATAAAATCATATTAGGCACTCGATCTGCCTCAATCAACGTGGACAGCAGACTTCCAGGTCCTACAAGTTCTTCCTGACCTACAAGATCGTCCAGATCCTTAGGTCTCATTCTCTCTGCCAATGGCACAGCAGAAATATCATCGGATGTCGTGCGTTTGCGCTTCTTTAAGGCAGAAGACGATGGAGAAGGGGAGTTTTGACTTGGAGGGCTTCGACTGGGCGTCCTGTTGGCTGTGGGGGACTTGGACTTGGCTAATGGCGACGGAGAACGGAACAGTGTCTTAGGCTGGTCCTGCTTCGCTAGACATGCCTCTACGTGCATCATGAGGTTCTCAGGACGCACATGCCGTGAACAGATTGGACACTCCGTAGTCGCCATGCTTAGTCTCTAATCTTTTCGCAAATGAACTCAAACTAGCCAATGATAGATTTTTGCAATACATTTTAGCCAATCACATACATTGGCGGGAATGGACTATTTTCCCGCCACAAACCTACCAAATTACGGACCTAATAGGATCCTAGCCGATCCTGGGTCATCAAACTCGTCCAATAGATGTCGGTCCTGAGTTGAAGTGAGGTCCTCCTCTTGTAACAAATTGGCAGTTAGGATATTGTCTTCTGGAATGGCTCGGTATTTGCGACGGAATCGATGACGAGTGGGTTTGCGGATATTTGGCCGCTCTCCAAGCTTGCGACAACCACATTCTTCCGTCTCCATAGTCCCATTGCTGGCGGCGTCTACGAAGACGACATCGCTGTCATTCTGAGGCGAGTCGGATGTCGTGTTGGCGTCCCAATCTGAGTTCTTGTCTTTGAGTAAATTTGTAGTCGCTAGTGGCATCGGATCCGATGGTTGATGTTGACGTTGTAAGCTCTTGAACCAACCTGGAGACTGCACAAGTTGTGAAGGAAGTGGTGCACCTAGTGTCGATCCTGGACGTCGAGAGGTGCTAGTGCCTCCAATGACATTCCTACTTGTGTGACCTTCCAGGACCACAAATGGTTGGCAAAAATTGATGTTGTCCTCGTCAAAGTAGAACATGTCGTCAGTGCTCTTGAAAGGCTGCGAGTGCTTGATGTGGTGCATGAAACCAGCATTCATGAACATGTTACCCAGACGAGTACCTTCACCAACAGATGCAACGGCCTCGATGTCCTGCATTTTGCGGGTAGCTTGTTCCCCAGAAAAGCTTTTCATGTTGTTTCCATTGCCACCACTTTTCAGCATGGTTGAATCCTGCTCCATTTCCTCACACATTTCGAGGGCGAAGACGGAACAAACCTCTTCCTGAATTCTCTCGAGAGCAACCACGATCTTTTGTGCTGATGGTCGAATGCGAGCGTCCTCATGCCAAGAATTCGTGATGAGATCTGCTAGACCGGCATGCAATTGACTGTCAAGCTCAGGCCGAGTGCCAGTGACGACCGAGTCGAGCACAAGCAGGTGGTTATTGTTCGTACCAGGGTATTTCTCAACGCCCGGGTTCAGGATATCCCACATCGTAATTGCCAGCGAATAGACGTCAGCTGATTCACCGTACGAAGCAACTCCTGCTCTTCCTTTGATGATTTCAGGTGCCATGTAGTCAACTGTGCCTTTGACGGTCATTTCTGGTGTCGCTTTACGAACATGGATCGTTGGTGCACTTCTCGGTCCTCCATCGGGAGTATGTGGCGGAGTTATGGTGATACCTCGATCACCATTGGCATTGGAATCAGCGTTTGAAGTAGAATCGGGATACTCTTGATAGTGTTCCGCGTCCGTGGAAGAGCTACTTGTGGCTGTAGCACCGATTGCTGCAGTAGATGAAGTCACCACAGCAGCGCTTTTCGTTTCATTAAGGCTGCTTACTTCCCATGTGATGTTAGCTTTCGGCAGACTACGGGACTCACCGAAGTCCGTAAGTTTGACATTTCCTTCGACGTCCACCAGAAAGTTGCTTGGTTTGATGTCGCGGTGCACAAAGGCAGGAGAGAAGCTGTGTAAATAAGCGACAGCTCGTGCAGCATCGATCATGTACCCGAGGTTCAGTAGAAATTGTTGGCGTCGTGGTTGCTGCTGTCGCCGCGCTAATGCCAACGTAACGACATCCAAACTACCCACACATAGCTCGGAAACTAGGCAAATAGTCGGAGGTGAGACGCACATACCGAAGAACTTGACAATATTCGGGTGGTTGAGTGCACCGCATAAAGCTGCTTCATGAGAAAACTCAGCGACTGTATCTTCCGTCACGCTGGAAGGTGTATACACTTTGATTGCAACGGGAGTCTTTGAATGCAGAAGACCATTGTAAACCACAGCTGTAGAACCCACGCCGATGCGCTGCTTAATGTCGAGAACGGAGAAATCAATGATATACTTGCGGTGCATCTCAATCAACACGTGAAGACCTTGCGAAGACACACGCTCGTGAATGTTCCCTTTACGAAAAAGTGCTTGCAGACCCACAGCACGCTGACCAAGACCACGCCAATGCTCCGTATCTGCTTTGAGCAACCGCCACACGAAGAATGGACAAAGTGATCCCCATAGCACGTGTGTGTAGATCAGCGCAAAGCCGAGGTGCACATTTTTGCTGTTGAAAGCAGTGTGGTAGGCAAACTCCAGAGTCTGGTACACCATTGCGAAAGCGCAAAATTCACGCAATGTGCGTTTGCTGGCTCGGGCAGGTGGTCTTAAGACCACGTAGATGTAAAGAGGAAAGACAAGCAGGCGGGCGATGGCCACAATCCAGTAGTTTGTCCCGGAGTCTTCTGGTTGGCCATTGACCGTCGTGTACCAAACAAAGGGAAGTGCATAGCAAGCGAGGACAATGGTAATGACGATGGAACGTATCAATGCTGGCATGGAGACACTCTTTTGTAGCATGAAGATCAAGGCCAATTCCAGCACAAAATGGCGTCCTGCACTTAGTGCTTCCGTCGCAACAGTACCACTACTCGAGGTGTAGTTCTTGGCGATAAGCACGATCATGAAATACATGGAGTACAAGCCTGTGGCCGCACATAATATCCACAACAGCGGCTCAAACGCAGGCAGTAAAGTCTTTCGTGACGCTTCCGTATCTCCCTTGAGCGCGATGTGGCGATTGTGGCGCATGTAGACTATCAATGCCACCGACAGCATACACATGGAACCGTAGCTTACCAACAACACCACCATAAGGACAACAAATTGTTCTTGCGCGTAGTCCGACAGTTGATCACCAGTAGCTTCCGTGGCGACTGGCGCCGTTGAACTCAGCTCCGATACAGCTATAGCTTTCGATTCAGCCAAAACTTCAAGAAGGCGAGGGACGGATTCCCGCAAGTTTGGCGTTACTTGGTCTAGCAGCGCCAGCATCGTGCTCTCGGTGCGCCTTTATAATTCTTGTTGGTAGCTGTTCTCTCGAGTGGGGAAAAGTTGTTGTGGACCCGCATGCTAGGAACAGCTACGGAGACCTCTAGGAAATCGAGGGACAATAAACCTCCACAAAAGCTAGAGACGGTTGCTAATGAACGAGTGAAACGGTGGTGGAAGAATGCGTTTGCAAATGCACTTTCGTGACCCCTTCGAGTCGTTAGGAGCTCTGAACACTGTCGATGTATCCGGTTCGTCTGCTCTAGTGCTGGCAGTGTGACCGACAACTTCGTAGTATTCTGATCCGTATACTAGTGTGAAGCACGAAACGTGTATAGCTCATCTAGCATTTGTCCTTGAACAATATTCCCTCGAAAATGGTAACCGAAGCCTATGACAGCAGTTGCTGCCGTTTGTCATACCTTGACGTGCATGTCGTGGCGTGATGTCGAATTTGGTGCGTTGTTGTGCGACGAACAAGTCGGAGATGCTATGTTGAGACTTGGTCATGTTCAGGCCATGATGGCTGCCGTTCCAGGGACAATGTCGTTGTTCAGGTGCGATAACTCGTCCTCTTCGAGCAAAGGAGTCGAGAGGATGTTACTATCGACCGTGGACTCAGCAGCAGCCTGAAACGGTTTGCGTCGATAAAAGCGAGAAGTTTTCCTGTTGATAAGGCGCTGTCCCAGCAGCCTGCATCGGCAAGGAGCTTCACCTCGTGTCCGCACGAAGCTGAAAGAAGTGCGAGCGTGATCACTGTTGGAACCATGAATAACCATCGGAATACTTGAATCGTCTAAGCTGAGCGAGCTACTTCGCTTATACGACCTCTCCAATGGCATCGGTAAGCTGAGCTGTACTTCATCCAAGTCAAAGTAGTACCGCGAAGTCGCATTGTTTTCAAAGCTCCTGGAATGGTTCACGTGATGGAGGACATTTGAATCCATTAACGCGTTACCCATTCGAATTGCCTCAGCAGGACACCGAACAAATCGCCGGTCAATCATTCGATCCACAATGAAGGCACCCGGGAAAGTGCGCGTTTGATGAACCTCTGCTGATCGGATGCTAGATACACTTGCTAGCGAGTATTCAATTGAATCACCAATTAGATCGAGCACCAGTCGCGCACATAACTCCTCCTGAATATCTTCCAGTACAGACACAATTTGCTTTGCAGAAGGGCGAAGACGAGGGTCGCGCTGCCACGAGCGCTCGATAATATCGCGCAATCTTGGTGGTGTGCTGTTTTCGATCTTGGGGCGAATTCCATGCAAAACAAATTCAGACACTTGGGCTTGGCTTCCGTGTGCTCGTGGGTACTTTTCATCATTGGGGTGTAAAATATCCCACATCGTAACAGCAAGTGAATACACGTCAGTCGCCTCACCATAGAAAATCGACCCTGTTCCCCCGTCCATTATCTCAGGTGCAGCATACTCGGGCGAATTCTTATCAACGTGCCTGCTCCATGGTGAATCGATGTGCGATGGTGTTGTCCCCATCGGCGATTCGATTCCAGCCTTGTATGGAAACTGCTTATCCTCAAGAACGGCTACCTTTGTTTTCGGCGTCAACTTTCTCTCCTTATGCTTCGTCACGCGCCTTGACTCGCCGAAGTCTGACAATTGTACATTGCACTCTGCATCGACGAGAAAATTTGATGGTTCGATATCGCGGTGGACAAATGGAGGGGAGAAGCTGTGAAGATAAGCCACAGCGCGAGCTGCATCCAGCATATACCCGACACTGATTAATAGTTGTCGCCGTGTAGGGTGAGCGTGCTGTCGACGAACCTGGTCATTCAGAATATCAACTAAATTTCCTTGACAGAGCTGGAACACGAGACAAATGGTTGGCGGCGCAACACACATCCCGTGAAACTGGACAATGTTGGGGTGGTTCAGAACGCTGCACATTGCTGCTTCGTGCGAAAATGCTGCCACGACGTCCTCTGAGCAGCTTTTCGGTGCGTATGCCTTGACTGCTACATGGGTTTTTGTCCTCAGTATACCTTGAAATACAGTTGATGTGGAGCCCATACCAAGCGGCCGAACAAGCTCGAGATAAGCGAAGTCGATCACGCACTTCCGGTTCATCTCAATGAGCACATGCAAACCCTCTGAGGAAACACGCTCACTGAGACCATTCTCCCGCTGAAAAAGATCTTGAAGAGCATATGCTCGCTGGCCAACCCCTCTCCAATACTCAGTGTCAGCTTTCAACACTCGCCAAACAAGCAGAGGACAGAATGCTACCCACGTAAGTAATACGTAGATGACGTATTGACTGGCAATGCTGGCTGTCTTGGGATACGATACAAGTACTATGAGCACTACCGATATTAGGAAGAACACAATTGCGACGAAGCACAACTCCCGAATAATCCACTTTGTCGCTCGACTTGGGGGTTTAATGAACGCATGCACAAATGGGAGGAATTGTAGGCCGTGAACGAACTGAAGGCCGATAGTGAACTCGTGTTCGTGGTTTGGTTGCCCAAACCGCGTCACTGCCCAGACATACAAGAGAGTGAAATACGATGAAACTAACGATATTACCACGGATCGCTTGATAGCTGGGAATGATAAGCTTTTCTGATACATTAACACTAGCACGATCACGAGCATGAATAAATTGCCAGAGTAGAACGATTCAAGTATGACCGGTGAGATGAAAACATCGAAATAATCCGTTGCCAGTGTTACCACCAGGAAGACGATGTATATACCATTTATGACACCAAGCACGATCAATACCGGTTCATAGGCTGGTAGAATTACTTTTCTTGCTGCGTCTGCATCTCCTTTTAGGGCCCCCGCTCGATTGACTCTCACGTGCCAAATTAATCCCACGCAAAGCAGCCAAATAGTCACAAATCCTGCTAAGATGAAACCCAAAGTCATACGCATTCGCTGGGCCCCTCGCTCGAGGTCCCCAGATTCTCTTGGTGTCGGGGACGTCTGGGTAGTTGAGTCATCAAGGAGGCGCTCCACAATAAATCTCATTTGGCAGCAATTGGCAGATGAAATACTGGCGGTGCGAGATACCTTAAAAAAGTGGACGTTTCAATGTGCCACCAGCAATAAATAGCGCGTTAGCAGACACACAACGTGCTAGTTATATGTACAAGTTGAGATGAGGAACTCTATCTCCACTCAGGTTGTCATAACTCGTAGCCCCACGTATTTGGTTTGAGTCCCATCTACAGGAAGCTACCAAACACAGACACCTTTCGAATTGTACTCTGCTACGTATTCTGGATGCCACCGGCGACGTGGAAAATATCAAATTCAATGCATGATGGAGTGATGCGCTTACGCGTACAGTTACATTTAACAACATTCGAAATCATCTCCATTAGCTTTGAAATTCTCTTAACGTCTTTCATTTGTCCATGTGAGAGCGAGCGTGTGTTCCTTTTAATATCCGCGGTAATTTGACAAACGATCCACACATGGCTTTTTAACTAGGGCTTCGCAAAGGCTGGAATAGGAAACTTATCAAGACTTGGACTTCGTATAGACTGAGATAGCATGAATATGCCCAAAATAACATTGCTTCGTACTACTCTACCCTTTCCTGTTAGTATCGTACGCACAGCGAAAGGCACCGTACAAATGTGGAACCACAAAGGACACTTTATCAACTACAGCTTCAAAATAAATCGATGGTACATGTAACACAAGCGGCTAAAATACATTCCTAATCAATGTTAGCGGTACATGAGTTGTATGAGTTGTCCGCAAACAAGACCCTAGGCTTAAGTACCGATAAGTTAGTTTGTTGGTAATTGTAGTGGAGACCTGGTTCAACTAAGTTGACGCAAGATACGCAGCCATGAACGAGACTAGGTAATTTATGGAAACAGGTCAAGATCTGAAAGTATTGGAAGCAGCTAAGTCATGTAGCTAATATTCATCATCTTTTTATCGTACGCGCTTTGAATTCATATTCATATAGTTTTCATAATGACACGATAACGGAGTTAAGGTACCAGATTGAGTACCGCCTCTAGAAGTAGATATACTTCAAGCGGGTGAGGACCAACCTGTGACGGGGTCACACGAGCACCTTGCTTAGAGGAAGCGTGCTATTAAGAGTATACAAACTCTAAGTGAACGGCACATCTGGGTCCAGGCGACCTCTCAAAATGACTTGATTTGTCAGTGCTACAGCTACGGTCAACGGAGCGATCATATCAGGACACGTGATATCGGTTTAGACAGGGATCCGCCAAAAATGACTTGGTGTCAGTGAGTGGACGAAACCCCCGGTGAATTCATCGGCCCCCGTAAATAAAGACTTGATCTTTGTATACTGCCCCGTATTGAAAAACGGTTTGGCGACGAATTTTCTCTCGTCCACCAGGGTAAAAACGGGTATAAAAGTGACAGATTGTATATATTTTAGGAGCTTATTAAGGACTAAAGATTAGTCAATATATAAATTAAGGGCTTATTTCCGACTATAGATAGGTTAGACAAGATATTAGGAGCTTATTAACTACTGCGACTTTGAGGTCCGTATTAGGAGCTTATTAAAGACTAAAATTAGCTTAAACACTAAACGTTAGGGCTTATTAACGACTGCGAACTTTCTATCCGAAATAGGAGCTTATTAAGGACTAAGATAATGCTCAAGATTAGCTCTAGATTAGGTTCTAGATTAGGATCTAGATTATGGATTAATAGTGACTGAGTTCGGTTAGACGAAGCGTGCTATTAAGAGTATACAAACTCTAAGTGAACGGCAGTTCACTAGTCCCTGGTCTGAGGGGACTTAATAGCCAGTTTAGAGTAGATTTTAGACTGATTTATTTTTAGTTAATTAGGTTCATTTGGCCTGTAATACAAACTCCTAATTAACTATACTTTAAGCTAATTATGCATATAAAAGGTAGGTTTAAAACTATTGGTTGGCCCTCAGCCACCAAACCTACGTGGCAGTGGTGTGGCTCACACCACAGTGTGGCCCACACCACTCCATCAGAGTATTAAAACAAATACTCACAGAAGTATATCTACTTCTAAAGGCGGTACCCTTTCTGGGTACCCCTTTCATGTAACCCCGTTACATCCTCCCCCACTTAGGTTGGAAACACCCCCAACCAATGAGGAGCTAGGAAGAGAGCTCCGCTCTCTTTCCTGTCCTTTGTCGATACCCATCGACGAGCCACCGTTGTGGCTTAAGGCTTTCATTCAGCCTTTTCGCGCGTTCAAGACACCTGGAGGCTTCCACGTCAGCCTCCCAAGATGCCTAAGAAGGCAAGCACCCGCGGCGCTTCGGCGCCTTCTAAGTCTAAGACCGCGAGGTCGAAGACTGCTAAGGCCAAGTCGAAAGACAAGGCCGCTCCGCGCAAGGAAGTCCGCAAGGCGGCTTCCGAGGCAGGCAGCAAGCGTACGGCTGCTGCTGCCAGCCAAGAAGGGAGTTCGCGACGCAGTCGCTCGCGCTCCCTATCACCCGACGATAGGCCGAACCCTCGGTTCGCCTATCGGGACCACAGTCCCGGATCTGAGTCCCCGGATTTTCATATTCCTATCATCACGGGATCAGAGTCCGACGGGGACTCTCCTGGATCCGCTAAGGATCCATCTTCTTCTCAGGATGCTCCTTCACAGGATGCTCCTGCACGGACGCTCCTTCGCAGGACGCTCCTGTTGATGATAGCGAATCATCAGAGGCAAAGGCAGCTTCGACAAGCTCGCCTGCCAAGAACCTTACCTTGACCGAAGGTAAGGCTCGAGCCCAAGCTGCGAAAGCAGCGTCTCCAAAACGGGCTGTTGAGGGTGCTGCTGCTGCTAAGAAGCGCGCAGCCCCTGGCTCTCCTACGTCAGAGCCTTCAATCGCTAAGGGATTTAAATCCCTGTTCGACTCCTCAGACGAGGAGGAAGAGGAGGGGGCTGTCTCCGAGCCCCGAGAGATCTCCAATGATCTCGATGAGCAGCAAGAGCGTATCAAACTGCTCAACTGCAAGGCACTCCTGTGCCTTCCACGCCGGTGTATCCTCGCGGATACTACCCACCGGATGCGGGGTCTGGGTCTCCAATGTTTTGGAGCACCTTAAGGCCCCTCGTGGTCTAAACCATGGGCGCACTTCGCGTGGCGCCTATGAGCGTGCCTTGGTTCAAGTCGAACCTCTCTTTGTCAACGACATTGAGGCCGCTAGGTGTGTGCTACTTGCACCACACCGAATTCCTCTCAAGGAATTCACAAGTCTTCGAAAGAAATCCGAAGACCGTGGTGGGCTCTTCCCCGTGTGGGGCTACCCTTGGGTACAGCCCGAGAACACCACAACCCAGACCCAGGCAGAAGACCTGTTCTGGAGATGGGTTTCTCTAAAGAACTTCACAGTTCAGGAGTTGAAAGAACTCCGGGAAGATCGCCTGCTGTCCTATGTCTTGGACCAGCGAGATCTTCGAATTGAGTTTGCCCACTTAGTCGCTAAGCGGCAACTCCACTCCGTCATGGAGGGACTTAGACAGCAGTCTAAGTCCAGCGCTCAAGATGAGCGCGGGTACGGTTCCGTCAACCCAGGGACCGTACACCGTAAGGCGGCTAAGAAGCCGCGGACTACTTACGCCCCGGCTGTTGATCCCAAATCTCAACAGCCTTCGGGCAGTCAACCCGGAGCCGGTCTTCCGGCTCCCACGAGTTCTGTGACGAGGGGTAACCCCGCCACTTCACAAGCAGCTGGCGCTTCCCAGAGCGCCGCCGCTCTTGGACGACTCGCTCCACATGGTAGTGGAGCTCGCCGTTCCGGTCAAGGAGGGCAGGAGGAGCTCTCGCACGCGTTTGAGTACGCGGCTCCTTCTCAGCCTTATCCTTCTGGACCCTCATCTTCGGGTCGGGACTCTGTGGGGTCCCTATTAAGCGACGAGGTCCGTCAGCTTCGAGATCGCGTCTATGCGATCGAGATAGCCCTTGGGCTTGGACCTGGTGGTCAGGCTGCCTCTCAGGCTGGCAAGCCGGGGGCCCTTGAGGTCCTTCGTCAGGACTTGGACGCTCTTGGTCGTGAGACTCATGAGCTCCATGGGCGCGTTGACCGCCGAGCTCCGGCTGCTGCCGTGAAGGAGCTCCGTCGAGGCTTAGACGTTCTAAGCCATGAGGTGCATGGTCGGATGCCCTCTTATGAGCCGCAGGGGTATTCGTACCCCTCGACTTATGGGTACAGCTCTTACCCAAGCTCTTCCCATTCGGTACCGTCATACCCTTCGTATGACTCGCGTGGGTACCAGCCTGCGTTTTACTCGCAGGCTTCGACACCGGCAGCTCCGGTTGTCCAGAGAGCTCAGCCTCGTTTCGAGGAGGTGAGTTCTCACCTTGGTCTTCCTCCGTCCGAGAAGGAAGACCCAGCGGATCGTGATACCGCTTAAGACGCCCCACGTAGAACGTCGGGTGCGTCGCCATTGACTTTGGGAGGTCAATGGTATACGCCGCGCCATGTCTGGCCAGGACCGCAAAGGGTTCGATGAAGCGGTGCTTCAACTTGTTGCTCTCTACAGAGCTAACCACCTTTAGCGGTAGGTTTTTAGTGTCTAACAACACCAATTCACCCACTTTAAAAACACTTAAGTTTCCTCTGTTTTTGTCTGAGTACTCCTTTTGTTTATCTTGGGCTGATGCCATTGCATCTCTAACCCGGCTGATCAACGTCAGCCTGTCGTCTATAAACGACGACAACTGTCTTTTTAAAGACTCGGGCTCAATTTCTGAGACCTGGGAGGAAAAGGCTTTCCGAGCCTCTCCCCCACTTACGATGGAGGCCACGGTGCCTCCCCGCAAGGTTAGCGGCACCTGGGGGTGTCGTAACCCGTTCAAGTAGAACGGGGTAAACCCCGTTGATGCGTGTACCGCATTGTTGAGTGCAAACTCAACCATAGGAAGCTGATCCGACCAGGATCGAGGTGCTTCCGCACAGATACTGCGCAGAGTATCTTCGAGCACGCGGTTGACGCGCTCCGTCTGACCATCCGTCTGCGGATGGTCCGCAGTTGACATCGTCAACTTAGTTCCCAGCAATTGGAACAGGGTGTCCCAGAACGCACCCGTGAAACGCGGGTCTCTGTCCGAGACGATGGTCTCTGGTAGACCATGATAGCGAAACACGCTATCTAGGAACAGCTGTGCAGCTTGTTTCCCGGTGACCTTGTCACGTACCGGAGCAAGATGCACCATCTTGCTCAAACGGCAGACAAACACCAATATGCCGGTGTTGCCCTTGTCATCGGCCGGCAGGCCGAAGACGAAGTCGAGACTCATCGACTTCCAGCAATCCGCTGGTACTGGTAGGCTCTGCAGTGGAGCCGAGGCGTGGCCCGAAGGCTTCACCCTCTGACATGTTTCACATGTCTTGACATAGTGTGCCACCCACTTATACATGCGGGGCCACCAAAATGTCTGAGAGACCATTTGGTAGGTCTTTTCTCGGCCAAGATGGCCACTTATCGGCGCATCATGCGCCTCCAGAAGTATGTCATACTTCAGATCCTCGTCGTTTGGAACGACAACCCGAGGAGGATCTCTGGGGTCTACTCTGTAATGGAGTAACCCATCGGCCAGCTCATAACGATGGAGCTGCGCCCGCTGTCGAGGCGAGAGCCTGTCGACTTTGGCGTCCTTGCCATCGGACAAGAACTGCACCAGTGGTGTGTAGTTCTCGTCCTCCTGATACGCCAAGCGTATCCGATCGTATAGATCTGTCGTGACCCGACTGACATGAGCTAGCTCATAGTCAGGTCGACGCGACAATGCATCGGCAAGCACATTCAGCTTGCCCGGCTTGTATTCAACGCGGAAGTTGTATTCCGCGAAGAATGACAGCCACCTCGCCATCCGCTGCGACAGATGCGGCGAGTTGGTGGCAGTCCGCAAGGACGCGTGATCCGTATAGATCACAAAGGGCCTCGTGCCCAAGAGATGAACTCTAAATTTGACAAGAGCGTACTTCATTGCAAGTAGCTCCTTGTCATGAACGGGATAGTTCCGTTCGGCAGCCTTCAGCTGCCTGGACTGGAAGGAGATGACACGTTCGTGTCCTTCATCGTCCTTCTGCAATAGCGCACAGCCTATTGCATAGTCAGAAGCGTCACAGACGACGCTAAATGACTTGTTCTCGTCCGGCAAGGCCAGGACTGGCGCTTGCTGTAAGCTCGCCTTGATGCTATCAAAAGCATCTTGGTGCTGTCGCTCCCAGACCCAGTCGGCATCTTTCTTTAAGAGATCCGACAAGGGTCGAGCAAGTTCAGCGTACCCTGCGCTGTACTTATGAAGATAGTTGGCTAAGCCCAACCACTTCCGGAGGTCCTTCTGCGACCTCGGGGTCGGCCAAGCCGCTATGGCCTTGACCTTCCCTGGATCGGCGCGTACGCCGACCCTGCTGACAAAGCAGCCGAGGACCTTTATCTCCTCAGCTGCAAAGACGCACTTGTCGATGTTGGCATAGAGCTTGTTAGCTCTCATGACCTCAAACACTCGACGGAGGTGCTTCAAATGCACCTCCATAGCCGTCTGGCCACCTTCGGCACGGCTATGGACGAATATATCGTCAAAGTACGTCTGAGCGAACGTACGCAATGGTCTAAACAGTTGTGTGACCAAGCGATTGAACGTCGCTGGGGCATTCGATAGCCCCTGTGGCATCACTAGCCACTCCCAGAGCATCCCACTCGGGGTGCTCACTGCGGTGAGAGGAATGTCACTCTCCCGCATCAGGATCTGGTAGTATCCGTCTACCAGATCCAGGGCACTGTACAGCGTACAGCCCGACATGTTGTTCAACAACACATCCTTGCGAGGGATCGGCGTCTGTGCCGGTACCGTCGCATTGTTCAGCTTGTTGTAAGCGTGAACCAGACGCCACTTCCCGTTCGGTTTCCGAACGCAGAAGGTCGGCGTCGAGTGCGGGGACTTTGACTCCCGCACCATGCCCGACTTCGCCTTCTCGGCGAAGAAGGCATCTATGACCTCGCACTGCTCGCGAGGTAGAGGCCACTGCCTCGTGACACAGTACTTTGTGCCAGGCACGAGGTCAATCTCGTGCCGAACTCCCCGATCCGGCGGGAGTTGGGATGGTGGGTGCTTCGACACCACATCCGAGTATTCCTTCACAAGAGGATACACTGGATCCTCCGGGTTCTTGAGAATCTCAGAACCCAAGCGCGTTGCGCGCTGCTTCGTGAACCCCTCCAGGACGTCCTCGTCCATTACGGAGGAAGAGTTCAAATCTTCAGGAGAGGTCTCCGGCTTCAGGAGCACCATCTCCGCAATCTCTCCGGCCTTCAACTCGGCCAGGAAGTCCTTCATGGACAATTCCTCGAGGTTCAGCAGTGCTGACACCTCTGGCAGTGCCTCCAGATGGACGGCACCTGCCCTAACTTGACGACCGGACACGCCGTCGAAGACATGGCATTGCTCTTCGACCGGCCGTGCCGGTGGAGTCTCAGACTCCGAGTGTGGTACTTGGTTATCCACACGGGAGGTGTTCACCGACACCTCCGCACTCGTACTGGTCTTCTTGACCCCGCGTGGAACTCTGTTACCCACGCTAGAGACGCACGCTGCGCTCTCAATCTTCTCGGTCTCCTCGACCTTGTGTGGAACTATGTTACCCACACCGGAGGCGCTCTCGGCGCCCTCCCCAGCAGCCTCAGCTGCTTGCGGACCTATGTTACCCGCTTGCGGACCTACGTTACCCGCCTGTGGACCTATGTTACCCACTTGTGGACCTATGTTACCCACACAGGAGACGCCTTTAGCGCTCTCCTCAGCAGTCTCTGCTGCTTGCGGACCTATGTTACCCGCCTGGTCAGTGCCGTCCGGCACTGCCACAGTCGAAGCCCATACGGCGCGACGACTCTCAGCGTTGGGACTTGCCGTCGCGGCAATCCCACACGCTTGGCAATGAGCCTTGGTCTCACGACCGGTTGCGAGGCTCATCGCAACATCTTCACTGGAGTCAGTGACTCCCAGTACTTCTTCGGGCGCGTAAGCGCCTTGGCGACCATCTCTGGCGCCCCAGTCCCGGACAGAGGTGGGAACATTACTCACCAAAGCTCTGTCGGAGACTGCAGGCCGGCTAGCCCCAATGGCTTTGCCGCGCCAATCGATCCAGGGCTCGTGCTTTTCGAGCCACGGCATGCCCAGGATCAAGTCGTACTTGTCCATGTCTAGGACAAGAAACGACTCCGTGCTGTCAAAGTCTTCAAACTTTACAGCCAGGTCCATACGGACCCCAGGTACGTTAACCACTGTACCATCGGCCAGTCTCACCGAGACCTGGCCCCTGCCTTTGCTTTCTCTCAAAGCATCGGCATACTTGTCGCCATTCCGCGCGACCGTCTGGCGTCGAGCAAAGTTCGTCGACGCCCCAGAGTCAATCAGGACTCTAAAGGGATCTCCATATCCCCGTACACTTGCGTGTACCACGAGCAGTCCGCCGCTGCTCTTTCTCGTCTCGAGAGCACCCAGGCTCTCAGGGGCTAAGCCTCCATGGCGTGCGCCGTCCGCACTCCTACCATGGGGACTTAGATCTTCCCCAGTAGGGCGCCCCGCCCCTACTGGTGACCCCAGTTCCCCTGGCTCTTGGGTCGCGGCTTCTGCCACGGGCCCCTCGAGCCCCTAGGTTTGGAAGGGAACTTCCTTTGCCCTCCCGCAGGGCAGGCACGTTGCATGTGCCCGAGCTTCCCACATCCGTAGCAACGGATGGAGCTCTGTACGGCCGTACCCAGTTCCATGGGTACCGGCCCGGTGCTAGCTCCAGCTGCTGGAGCTCCTTGCACTGCGCCTGATGACGCATTGTGGCCTTGCCACACCGACGTAGGAGTACGAGCCTGTCGGTGGCTGTACTCCTCTTGGAGGGCGATCTGTATCGCCTCCTCCATAGTGTTCGCATGCACGCGGAACAACTGTGTGCGGGATGGGCCCACCTTCAGGCCATCCATGAACACTGTCACCTTGATGTGTTCAGGTAGGGGGTTCCCCACCAGAGATGCAGCGAGCACTCGCATCTCTTGGATGTATTCGTGCAGCTCACGCTTCCCTTGTTTACAGGCAAGGAAGCGCGAGCGCTGGCGATACTCGTAGTTCGCCGGAAGGAAGGCGGCTCTAAGCTGTTGACACAGCTGAGCCCAGGTTGTGAAACAACCCGGCGTTGTCGCTTCGCGCGTGTACGCCCAGGTCTTCGCCCGACCTCCTAGGTTGGACAGGGCGAAAGCGACCCGAAGTCGCTCGGTCGAGATCAGAGCCGCGTCCATCGCGAGCTCTACCTCTCTGACCCAGAAGTGGAGGTTCTCACCCTCCTTTCCCTCATAAGGATTAACCTTAAGCCTCAACGGCTTAGGTTGGGCTGGCTTCATCTCAGCCACGGGGGTCTGCAACCCCTGTACGTGGGCGATTAGCCCTCTCTCGTACGTGTCGAACGCCTCGATGCGTTCGACCTGCTCGGCCGGCGTAGCAGCCGCCAAGCTTCGGAGGGCATCTCCTCCAAAGATGCCCACCATCTTCCGGACCGACTCAAACTGAGAGTCGGTCAAATGAGGGAACTCCCCTCTATCCATCCTGGCTTACCTTGTAGGAGCCACAGAGGATTCAGGTAGTCAATCTACCCGCGTAGGTGTGGATTGACTACAAGTGCTACCAAGTGTGACGGGGTCACACGAGCACCTTGCTTGAGGAAGCGTGCTATTAAGAGTATACAAACTCTAAGTGAACGGCAGTTCACTAGTCCCTGGTCTGAGGGGACTTAATAGCCAGTTTAGAGTAGATTTTAGACTGATTTATTTATAGTTAATTAGGTTCATTTGGCCTGTAATACAAACTCCTAATTAACTATACTTTAAGCTAATTATGCATATAAAAGGTAGGTTTAAAACTATTGGTTGGCCCTCAGCCACCAAACCTACGTGGCAGTGGTGTGGCTCACACCACAGTGTGGCCCACACCACTCCATCAGAGTATTAAAACAAATACTCACAGAAGTATATCTACTTCTAAAGGCGGTACCCTTTCTGGGGTACCCCTTTCATGTAACCCCGTTACATAAACAGTCTAAAATTTACTCCCTTCTGGCTATTAAGGGCCTGTTATGCACCACTCCGAAATCGCGATTAACAGCTCTAGATCGTGATTCCCGCCACTTCGGAATTTTGAACAAAATTGTCGTTCCAAACGACCCCTTATATCGCAAGCTTAGAAATGCAAAAATGGAAACACAATCTTTCGGCCCAATTGCGTGTCCAAACAGTCGCCCAATATATCACAATCAGGCTCCTAAATCGTGTTTGCAAAGATTCTGCTCTGAGTAGAATTTCTAGATCGTGAAAAGGATCCAAGACCGGAGCTCCCCCTCATTTCCTGTTGGTGCGTCCAGGTGATTACCAGTCAATGGCGGCACCGCGAGCTTCGTGGGATGAGGCCAAGGATATGTTCCTCATTGAGTCAATGACTGATCAAGCCCGAGCGGGGAAACGCTCGGACTCCGGCTTCAAGAAAGAGACGTGGGTGGCTGTGACGGCAGCGATCAACCAGAAATTTGGCTTGGAGTTGGTCAAGCAGCAGATAAAGTCACGACTGCAAATGGTAAGAGGATTCCTGCCTGTAGTGCTCAATACAGATCTAACGTGTGGCTGATGTTAAAGCTTAAAGGAAAGTATACTACTGTGTCGGGGATGCTCTCCGCGTTGATGGTGTACTCGGCTGCACTATTTGTGAAGGGGCCAGCAAACAAATAACATCTAGAACCGCGTGGAAATGCCTTTAATTGCAAGGAAAGGTTAGATAGTAAACCACTGTGTAGTATAAGTAGTTTGAATACCTGTGCACGGTCTCACCGCTGTGCTGAAAACGCTCTCGGAGCTCACTATTGGACGCACTACGTGATACACAGTAGAGAAACATGGCCACCTTTTCGTTTGTCTCCACACCTGCCCAAGGAGAGGGCGGTGCAGCTCGATCAACTATCCTGCACAGACTGCGAAAGACGCCCTTTGGCATCCTCAGATTCTCGAAGATCCGTACGGGGTTTCCCTCTTCGAGCTCTGCTGTCCACGCTTCCCCTGTAAGCACTGACTTCCTGCACGGCTCTTTACAAAGGTGGCGCCCGCTATAGTACCCTACAGCCAGCGCCAGAGCACGCAAAACAAACTCTTGTTCTTCATCGCTGCTGTCTTCGTAGTCTACCATGATCCCTCCCCGAACTGGCGAATTGCAATCTACTCCAGGATTTGCAATATCCGAAAGATCGCGATCGAGATGTGTGTGCCAAACGCGCCCGAACACGATTTCGGTCTTCTCGCCCAAAAGTCGCATCTATAACTAATTCGTGATTGTATTATCGCGTGGCTCCAAACGGGCCCAAAGGCAAGAACCGCCGTGCATACTCTTGATAGCACGCTTCATCAAGCAAGGTGCTCGTGTGACCCCGCCACAGCTCTGAACGTCGAACTAATTAACGCTTCTATCACTGACTCGTACCGATTATGTTGTAGACTATACATGACCTAAGTGAAAACGTGTGTCAGCAGGATGCAACTCAAATTGGAGTATACAGGATGCATCTTGTTAGAGTCACCAACGAAAACGTAGAAAAGGGCCATTTCTCACCAACCATTTTTCAAACTCGTTGGTCCTTTTGGGTCCCTCTTTGGGATGATCACCAACGAGTCACCAACCAAATAAATTTTTCTGTGATAAGTACGTATTATATCTGACTAAATATGACCTAATATCTCGACAATTGCGATCATTTTTAGAGATTTTAGTGCTGTTACACGAATGTTGACTGAGTGTGGTGGGGACATGTGTGAAAATCATTGCTTCTCTCGCGGAGATTCATTGTTGAACGTGGTGTGGCATGGAGCTTCCTAGAGTAGGTATGGAGATGTCTGACATGCAGTGAATCAAAGGCGATTTAGATGTAGTAAACTAGTAAGATGGTTGGAATGCAAAGAGCAATGTATTGTGTCCACTTAATAATAAACTTCGTCTACTTCACTTTGTGACGATGTGCCTCTGAATTTTCTAGGCACACCCGCAGCTGCCCAGCCGGGACAACCCGCACACTGATTCGGACTAAGATGATGGTTTTCGAGATGGGTATTGAGTGGGACTCCTGGGCGAATTGATGGTTTGGACTTTGGGGATGCAGATGTTCGGTTACGGAGAGGCTCACAGGTTGGAAGCGTACGCCCTGAATGGGTACCACATTCAGGATGCAATTATGACGCTCAGTCCGACCGCCGACTCCTTGACGGCAGGTATCCAAGAGAAGGAAGTAAGTGCCCTCGGAGAACGTATCCCGAGGTGCAGCCTACCTTGACGGAGCCGAACATCACCCGAAACACCCTGAAACACCAAGGTTTCCACAATTACGACCCTACCTACACATGTAAACCCCAAGACAGTCTCCCTCATCCTGAAAGTTCGATCGCCTACCGGATATGAAGACTCCATCCGAAGTTATGCCGTACAACCGGAATGTACATCCCGAATGACAATACATCCTGAATGACCAAGCGACTGTCCAAGAACAAGATCGAAGATCAAGTTGCCAATGATAAGTTCAGTCCGGAAGTCAGTTTATTGACGTTCAAGCAGAGTCAAGACAGTGCGACCCAAGAGTATCGCAATCAGATGATTACACCGTGCAAGAACAAGACCTGTGCTGCCGATCTCAGAAGAGCCGGGACATCGCTGATGAGTGTATGCAGACCCAAGTTCGACGTGACATTCCAAGTATAATGAGACCAAGTCTGCCCGAGTGTGACCTCACGAAGTAAAGGAAGACCGCCAAAGAAGTACCAAGACTACCAAAACAGAAGAAGAATTTAGAATGCCAAAGAGGTAGAAGATAATTTTAAACAGAGTTTGATTTGCGTTGAGAAGCACAAGTGTCTTCGAGTTCGCTTCATATTGGGAAGCTTAAGTATCTTCGTCGCACAGGCAACCTAGGGAGGTCGCCGTACTTTTTAACACATCTCGTCAAGGAAGGACTACCTGGAGGACCGCTCACATTAGGAGGGCCCCAGAGTGAGGACGACCAAGGCCGCGCTAACTACGCGAAAACTCTCAACACGTTCAAGTCGAATTAACTTGGGGACCAGTGGGCTTGAACACTCGGAGTGATCCAGTTATTTTATTTGCTAAGTTGCTAGTGGACACTCCGAGTGCCCCTTGCATTTCATATTCATTTCCCTGCGATCTTAGGAGGTTTGGTAGTGATCACCCCTAGGATTTGACTGTTGATTACTGTGTGTTTAGGAAAGACATTCTATTGTTTCCCTCGAGCATTTCGAGGGTGGTGCGCGTAGGGCATCCCGAAATTTACCTGTATTCGGGCGTGCTAACTAACTGACAGGCTGCATATTGTATATTCAAACTCTGTATTATTTTAGGTTATCTTTTGGGAAGAAGGTCTTTACTCGTGATCTCTCAACCCACATTCAGGACCCCCAGGATACGTACAACCTGGAAGTTCTTACATTTTCTGTGTGTCTATCTTAGGAATACAAATACCCGGTGAAACCCGGTCCGCCGAATTAATCGACACCTATAGGGATTGCACAAGGTCACACGCCAACCTGGATCGAGTCTAGTACTTGATCCAGGACCTGTACTACCCGAAAAGTCGGTTCTTCTCTAAGGACCAACCCCACTCTTCGGGCGCGCTATACTTTGGGCGGTAAAGTGTTCACCCACTTCGCCACAACTGGTGCGCGTGCCCGGATTTGGTTGCCGTGGATTTCACCGACATTTTGTATTAAGTTAGATCTAGAGGGTGCTGAGAGCTACTAACCTTACTAATCTTGGGGTTATGAGTGAAGTTGAGAGCACACGCGAAGAAGGTGGACGCGGTCGAGGGCGCGGAGGAGCGCCAAGACAGTCGCGTCGAACTCGTGGGATGCAACCCGAAGCGCAGAAGCCTCTCGACATTGTCGAGAAGGAAGCTCGCGTTCGGAACGCCGCGAAGCGTCGAGCAGCTCGCGAGGAGAAGAAGGCAGCGGAGCCGATGGACGCTCAAGAGCAGCCGGATTCGGAAGACACTATTCAGGGGGCGCACCATGTTTCCCTGGATGAAGTCACCGAAGATGGCCAGAAGGAGAGCGCGCCGGTTGGCTCTGGCGGAGACTCCAGCTCGGATTCGAGTGTGGAGGTTGTGGGTGTGTCCGTCTCGGATGCACCCGTTCAGGCGTCTGTGGGAGGCGCCGCCGTGGTTGAGTGCCCGGCTGAGGAGGTTTTGGTGAAGCCCCAGCCGGATGAAGATGTGATCAGCGTGGACGACGACGTGGAAGAGAAAATGGTTCCGGATGAGACGCCCACGATCAAGTTGGAAGGCCCATTGTCGACGGTCAAGGAAGAAGTGGTGCTTGAGGACTCGCAAGAGACCTCGCACCTGAAACCGGAGACGTCGCCACCGTCTGACCTGCAAGTGTTGAAGTCAAGCTTCACAAGTACACCCGAAGCCCAGTCGCCAAGTAGATCCCGAATGGAGATCGACTTGACTGTGAATGAAGATCCGGTGGAACGCGAAGCGCCTTTCAGCGTGGACCAGGGGAAGACGTACGTGGCCGACCAAGTTCGTCGTTGGGAACAAGTCACTTTGGAATTCGTGATGTCTCCTACGATCGAGTACACGTGGCCGCACCCGAATCCAGACTTCAAGTCGTGGTACGGGGCGGTGGTGAGGACGTCCGAGTACGTCGCGACCCGAATGTCGATGGCCAGCCGGTCGGAAGCGTGGATTTCCGAATGGAGTCTCGTGAGACTGGCTCCAAATGCTGTCGTCGACTTCACTTCGGTTGAGGTGTACCTGAAGGACTTGTCCCCGAGGGAGTGCGTTGCTGTGCTCCAGACGATGTTCTTCGACGTCGGATTCAGGTTTCGCAACCTGATCCCGGAGTGGTTTCGAGCTCATGCGTCTCAAGTAGACCGGAGTTTAGTCCGAGCAGTAGCTGAAGACCTTCAGCATCTGCTAACGATGGAGCTCCTGGAATGGCGCGAAGTCACCTCGGGTGTGCCGTCGCGAATGCTGTCACCTCTGGATGTACGAGCTTTGACTGACACTGTGGAAGACATGAAGCCGGAAGACGCAGAAGGTGATTCATTGATGTCGAGTTATGAAGCTGGGCTACTTGGAAGCGAGTGTGTCGAGCGGCTGAAGAAGGCGGGAGTCCGAGTGACTCGCAGTCCTGCGAGTTCGTCGCTTGGAGAGCCCGAGCTGAAGCGGCCCCAACACTTGCCGCCACGTCCAGCCTCGATTCCGTCGATGAGTTCTCTCATGTCGTACGGGACGTCTGCTCAGGACAGCCGAAGCACTGCGATCCCGAGTGAAGTGTCTGGAACTCGAAGCGCATCGCCGATGCCGAGTTCTGGATACGGATCGACGTTGTTCGGACCGACCGCTTCTGGATCCGAAGAGTCCAACCTCAGCGGACCCGTTGAGTCGCAGTCGTCCGGGAAGATGTCATCTTCCTCATCACTCTGGTCTATGGGAGGAGCAGCGTCGGCTCACATGCCGTACTCTTTCGTTGCCCCACCCGGAATGGTTTTCGCTGCCCAAGGCAGCACTGCGCAAGTCGACGGGAACGTGAGTGTCCAAGTAACGGAGGCCGTCCTCCCGAGATCACCAGCGATAGTGGCCATGACGATGTCGTTATGTCGGAGTCGGGTCGCACTAGCGTTCGGAGTGATCATCGGTCGAGGACATCCCGAAGCCACACACGCTCTCGGAAGCCGAGTCCCAGTGAGTCGCCTAGCGATTCAGACTCGAGCGCAGAAGAACGGAAGCGACGGAGTTCCAAGCGATCTACCCGATCATCGAAGCGATCGTCTAAGTCGAGGAGGTCACCAAGCCGGTCGATCAAGTCGGAACGGACGAGTCGCTCAGGAAGGACGAGTCGATCTCGCATGTCTGGGGCTTCCCAGGTCGCGTTGAACACGATGCGCACGACGCAAGACTTGCTGTCCCGAATGGAGTCTAACCAGGCTCACCTAGGGCAACAGGTCCAGCAAGCCTTCCATGCGATTCAAGCGCTAGCTGTGCGCGGAAGTCCACCGGAAGGACGGAGTTCGCAGAGTGTTCCCGATCGTCCAAGCCGAAGCGACCTGCCGCCGAGGCCGCCCGCTCCAGCTCCAGCTGCCCGGACACCTGCGTCACCACGAACGGTTGATGCAGCTCGCGCCGAAGGCGCACATACTGCGCTGGAGTCCGCGCGAGTCGAGTTCGAAGAGCGCTGGCAGCAACGTGAAGCGAAGGCCGAAGCGGAGAAGGTTGCTTGGGTTGCCGACGTGCAGAAGACCCTGAGCGCACAATTGGAAGCCTTCCAGCAGAAGATTCACTCTCTGGAGGAGGCGCGCAACAGGGATCAGGAGACCATCCGAGATCTGCAGAATGTGCAAGGAATGCGCTCGCGCAACACTCCTGCAACACATCCTCAAGTTCAAGACACTCGTGCAACTTATGGATCTGATCCAGCAACTCAAGTCAAGTCTGAACCCACGCGTGCGACTATGTACCCACTCCCGGGTAACGCAATCAAGGGACACGCAAGTGAAAGACGGGACATCAAGTGCGACAGCGACCTTCCAGCAGAACAGCTCCGGTTGACTCTCCAGAGTCTGACTGGAACAAAGTATGCAAAGGAAGACGAAACAGTCAAGTCTGAGCAGACGCCCGGGACAAAGTCGTCAAGTGTATCCCGACCGAAGTCTCAGGTGCGAGAGACTAAGCCCGTTGCACCAGAGAAGACGGACGCTAAGAAGCCCGCCAAGAAGGACTCGAACAAGAAGCATTCACGTCAAGATGGAGATCCTTCAGGGGCTAGTTCTGGCGGAGAGTCAAGCGACGAAGGCTACAGCTCAAGCGACTCTAGCTCGTCGGACGAGGTGCCTGCCTACACGACAACTGCTGCGATGACTCAAGGAGGCTCGATAGTGACGCTAAGGACGTTTACTAATACGCTAGAAGACTTCGATGAGAAGCTGTCGCTGTCTGCGCGCCGTCGCTGGTGGGAGCGATTCCTGAACGTGACTGTGCAAGGAGGTTGGACGGATCAGATGAAGGTCTACGAGCTCAAGACGAAGATGTCGCCCGCAGTCCGAAACTGGTACGGACAGCTCTCGAAGCATGTGCGCACGGAATGGAGTCGACTGTCCAAGGAGTTCAAGCGTGAATACTGCAAGTCGAGGGTGTCAGAGTCCGAGAAGTACTACACAATGAAGCAGTTCAAGGACGAGACCGCATTGGCATTCCTGTATCGCCTGAACTTGGCGGCTGAACGTGCGGACGTGCGTTTCCGGAAGTCTGAGCGCCGACGTGAACAACACATCAAGCGATTCATCAAGAACCTCACGGATGTGACGCTCAAGACGACCCTGCAGAGTCAGCGCTTCAGGAAGGTTTCTGACCTGGAGTATGTTCTGAAGCAGCAAGAGGAAGTGAACCCGAGTGGAGTGCATTCTGGTCGAGGGGCACAGCCTCGTGATTTCAGAGCAGACAACGTTGCTCGGAATGGGTCAAGGATGAATCGCCCGAATCGGGCCTACGTAGCCCAGGATGACGAAGCTCAAGGCTCCGATACTCAAGTGACGTTCGAAGACGACGAAAAGGCAGACTTAGCTGCGCTGAGTACGTGCGTTCAAGACGTCCTGAGAGATGGCAACCCGGATGCCAGGTTGTTAACCCGGGAAGATCTCATTCACGAGGTCTATCGTGTGATGAACAGTGTGGGGTGGAAGCCCAGAGACCCAGTAGCTGGACCAAGACCACCACCACCAAGGCAGCCTCAGCAGCCAAGTTTTCGGCCGAACAACCCAGACCGTATGGAGTTTTGTGAGAATTGCAAGAAGTGGGGACATCGACCGGAATTGCTGGGCTGTTATGATTTGCGACCGTTGTCAGAGGCATGGACATCCAACGCAAAGATGTGAGACGAAAGCATGCCTGAAATGTGACCAAATTCACGATGGAAGATGCGAAGACTGGAGAGCTTTCCAAGAGATCAAGAAATTGCTGCAGCAAGGAGGCCTAGCTGACCTTCCAAGCCACATTCGGGACGACATCCTGAATGGCAAGGGCGATTCTGAGGGAGCGCAGTTAAACTACTAAGCCCGCCGAATGGGGATTCGGTACGCGTCGGGCTGAGAAGACCCTCAGAATTGTGTGTGTTAGCTTATGTTGGCCCGAATTGCGGAACCAGAACCAAGATAATCTACAATGTATGACCTCCCTGATTGACCATGAACCTGTGCCTTTGGAGTGTACTCGTACTTGGTATTCGAGACCTCCACTCCCGGCCGAACCCGAAGGACCAGCTCAATTCAAGCTGAATTTCGGAGAACGGTACGGATGGTGGGCACATCATGATGAGAAGGAGGACAAGCAGCAGGTTGCTACGGTTCACGGTGCGGTGAACGATTTCAGGACGCAAATACTGTTGGATACCGGAGCGACTGTGAGTATGATCAGTTTGGATCTTGCGCGTAGACTCAAGCTCAAGTTAAACTCGCAGAAGCGAATCAAGGTGTCCGGCCTAGGAGGCGTCCCGACTTACATCACTGCAAGTACGCAGATCAAGGTCACTTTGGGAAGACGTGTCGTCTACATCCTGGATGTTTGGGTAACCAACATCGGAGAAGGCGTTGATGTGCTTTTGGGAATGGATTTCATGTACAGTGCTGGAGTACGGTTATGTATTCGTGAAGGAACGGTGGCGCTCCCCGATGAGGAGTCCGTTTTGATGTATGGTACATGATTCGGAAGCACCGTGAGCGGAACATCCCGATCACTCCGTTGCAGGACGTTCATCTACGCCCTGGGGAACACGTGAATGTGAAGATCCGGTATGGTGAATGTCAACCACTCCGAGATGTGGTGTGGGCTAGCAGAGGTGATCAGTGGGTAACTCAAGTTCTGTATGGCGCTAAATCGTGGGCAGTAGCCGTGAAAGTGGTGAATATTTCTGATAAGGATCTCTGGATAGATTCGTCTACACCCGTTGCTCGAATAGTGGAGTATGGTTGTTTTCCAAGAGCAGGGCGTTTTGTGCGACCTGGGTACGAAGGTATCAGGAATGGCAACATCTCATTTACGAGAGCACCCTGTCCACGCAAGCTAGGATGCGGAAGGAACGTTATGAGCAGGCCCTTCGGGACACTGCTCCACCTTCGGTCCCGAAGCGTTCCTATCAGTGGCCTGCGAAGATGTTGATGAGACCTCAGGCCAGAGTGATGAGGTTCGAGTAGTCGACTGCATAAGCGGCCAATGACATAATTTCGGAATGTGCGGATGGAAGTGAATCCGAGTGTGTGTCGCAAAAGAGCGAGAAACCAGTGCTACCTACAATGGATCATTCGAGTACTCCTTTGGAGCGACTAGAAGAAGATTACATCCAGTGCATGCGAGTGAACGCTGAAGAGCTCGAACAGGAGCCCGCAGTATATATCCACGAAGGAAGTGATATGATGTCCCAGTTGAAGGATCAGCTGGCGATGTTACCCGAGTTACAAGATCTCAGTCCAAGATGCGATATTTCAAAGGCTGATGTTGGTGAACCTGGAATAACTACTGATGCCCAGGAGCGTCAACTCAAAGAGATCTTGAAACGCCATCGCAGTATCTTCCTAGGGGATGGTAACGCGGCTCCTGCTCCAGCTCGAGGTGTGGTTTGCGACTTGGATGTCGGGGATGCGAAGCCCGTGGCTCAGCGTCCTAGACCAGTCGCACCCCAAGTTGCCATCAAGGTGTACGAGCTACTCAAGAAGCTCCTGGAAACCAAGTTGATCGAACATTCGAATCCCCTGGGCTTCTCCGATCGTGATCGTCCTGAAGAAGAACGGGTTGATATTCGAATGGTATTGACTATCGAGTGGTGAACAGCTTTATTCGGCTTTCTAACTACCCCCTCCCGCTGATCGACGACCTGTTGACTGGTTTTGAGGGCGCGATGTGGTTTATGAGCCTGGATATGGCAAGTGGGTTTTGGCAGTCCGAATGACCGAACGGGCTAAGCTGATTTCTGCGTTTGTGTGTCCATTCGGACATTTTCAGTGGGTCCGAATGCCTTTTGGATTGAAGAATGCTCCGTTGGTCTATCAACACATGATCAACAATTGCTTGTGGGGATTCGTGGATTGCCACCCGAAGAAGAAGTGCTTGTGGATCAAGATGTTCTCGATTACTTGAAATTGGAACCGCAAAGGCCAGGAAGGTCCGAGTGGATCGCCATCAGACGGCCTTGACGGAACAAATGACAGTTTTCAGACGCAATATTCCCGCGCCATCCCAGATGGGTCCTGTCTTGGGGCGTAGTTCTTACATAGACGATATAGCCATGGTGCCAGGACTTGGGATGAGCTGTGTGAGGACCTGGATGCTTTACTCTATCGTTTGCGATACTGGAATATTTCGGTTAGCTTACCCAAGAGTGAATTCGGAAACGCACCATACCTTACCTGTCACATGAAATTGGAGCAGAAGGTATTCGT
>VOQZ01001697.1:0-15443 GCA_008079305.1 Phytophthora palmivora | reverse complement strand
TCGACGTGACATTCCAAGTATAATGAGACCAAGTCTACCCGAGTGTGACCTCACGAAGTAAAGGAAGACGCCAAAGAAGTACCAAGACTACCAAGATTGAAGAAGAATTTAGAATGCCAAAGAGGTAGAAGATAATTTTAAACAGAGTTTGATTTGCGTCGAGAAGTACAAGTGTCTTCGAGTTCGCTTCATATTGGGAAGCCTAAGTATCTTCGTCGCACAGGCAACCTAGGGAGGTCGCCGTACTTTTTAACACATCTCGTCAGGAAGGACTACTGGAGGACCGCTCACATTAGGAGGGCCCCAGAGTGAGGACGACCAAGGCCGCGCTAACTACGCGAAAACTCTCAACACGTTCAAGTCGAATTAACTTGGGGACCAGTGGGCTTGAACACTCGGAGTGATCCAGTTATTTTATTTGCTAAGTTGCTAGTGGACACTCCGAGTCCCCTTGCATTTCATATTCATTTCCCTGCGATCTTAGGAGGTTTGGTAGTGATCACCCCTAGGATTTGACTGTTGATTACTGTGTGTTTAGGAAAGACATTCTATTGTTTCCCTCGAGCATTTCGAGGGTGGTGCGCGTAGGGCATCCCGAAATTTACCTGTATTCGGGCGTGCTAACTAACTGACAGGCTGCATATTGTATATTCAAACTCTGTATTATTTTAGGTTATCTTTTGGGAAGGTCTTTACTCGTGATCTCTCAACCCACATTCAGGACCCCCAGGATACGTACAACCTGGAAGTTCTTACATTTTCTGTGTGTCTATCTTAGGAATACAAATACCCGTGAAACCCGGTCCGCCGAATTAATCGACACCTATAGGGATTGCACAAGGTCACACGCCAACCTGGATCGAGTCTAGTACTTGATCCAGGACCTGTACTACCCGAAAAGTCGGTTCCTCTCGAAGGACCACCCCCACTTTCGGGCGCGCTATACTTTGGGCGGTAAAGTGTTCACCCACTTCGCCACAACTGGTGCGCGTGCCCGGATTTGGTTGCCGTGGATTTCACCGATATTTTGTATTAAGTTAGATCTAGAGGGTGCTGAGAGCTACTAACCTTACTAATCTTGGGGTTATGAGTGAAGTTGAGAGCACACGCGAAGAACGTGGACGCGGTCGAGGGCGCGGA
Organism: Phytophthora palmivora; assembly: GCA_008079305.1. Taxonomy (NCBI): domain Eukaryota; phylum Oomycota; class Peronosporomycetes; order Peronosporales; family Peronosporaceae; genus Phytophthora; species Phytophthora palmivora. The sequence goes on along the minus strand of VOQZ01001697.1, from coordinate 14,303 downwards.
GGAGCGCCAAGACAGTCGCGTCGAACTCGTGGGATGCAACCCGAAGCGCAGAAGCCTCTCGACATTGTCGAGAAGGAAGCTCGCGCTCGGAGTGCTGCCAAGCGTCGAGCAGCTCGCGAGGAGAAGAAGGCAGCGGAGCCGATGAACGCTCAAGAGCAGCCGGATTCGGAGGACACTATTCAGGGGGCGCACCATGTTCCCCTCGATGAAGTCACCGAAGATGGCCAGAAGGAGAGCGCGCCGGTTGGCTCTGGCGGAGACTCCAGCTCAGATTCGAGCGTGGAGGTTGTGGGTGTGTCCGTCCTGGATGCACCCGTTCAGGCGTCTGTGGGAGGCGCCGTCGTGGTTGAGTGCCCGGCTGAGGAGGTTTTGGTGAAGCCCCAGCCGGATGAAGATGTGATCAGCGTGGATGACGACACGGAAGAGAAGATGATTCCGGACGAGACGTCCACGATCAAGTTGGAAGGCCCGTTGTCGACGGTCAAGGAAGAAGTGGTGCTTGAGGACTCGCAAGAGACCTCGCACCTGAAACCGGAGACGTCGCTACCGTCTGACCTGCAAGTGTTGAAGCCAAGCTTCACAAGTACACCCGAAGTCCAGTCGCCAAGTAGATCCCGAATGGAGATCGACTTTGACTGTGAACGAAGATCCAGTGGAACGCGAAGCGCCTTTCAGCGTGGACCAGGGAAGACGTACGTGGCCGACCAAGTTCGTCGTTGGGAGCAAGTCACTCTGGAATTCGTGATGTCTCCGACGATCGAGTACACATGGCCGCACCCGAATCCAGACTTCAAGTCGTGGTACGCGCCAGTGGTGAGGACATCCGAGTACGTCGCGACCCGAAAGTCGATGGCCAGCCGGTCAGAAGCGTGGATCTCCGAATGGAGCCTCGTGAGATTGGCTCCAAATGCTGTCGTCGACTTCACTTCGGTTGAGGTGTACCTGAAGGACTTGTCCCCGAGGGAGTGCGTTGCGGTGCTCCAGACAATGTTCTTCGACGTCGGATTCAGGTTCCGCAACCTGATCCCGGAGTGGTTTCGAGTTCATGCGTCTCAAGTAGACCGGGTTTAGTCCGAGCGGTAGCTGAAGACCTTCAGCATCTGCTAACGATGGAGCTCCTGGAATGGCGCGAAGTCACCTCGGGTGTGCCGTCGCGAATGCTGTCACCCCTGGATGTACGAGCTTTGACTGACACTGTGGAAGACATGAAGCCGGAAGACGCAGAAGGTGATTCATTGATGTCGAGTTATGAAGCTGGACTACTTGGAAGCGAGTGTGTCGAGCGGCTGAAGAAGGCGGGAGTCCGAGTGACTCGCAGTCCTGCGAGTTCGTCGCTTGGAGAGCCCGAGCTGAAGCGGCCCCAACACTTACCGCCACGTCCAGCCTCGATTCCGTCGATGAGTTCTCTCATGTCGTACGGGACGTCTGCTCAGGACAGCCGAAGCACTGCGATCCCGTGAAGTGTCTGGAACTCGAAGCGCATCGCCGATGCCGAGTTCTGGATACGGATCAACGTTGTTTGGACCGACTGCCTCTGGATCCGAAGAGTCCAATCTCAGCGGACCCGTTGAGTCGCAGTCGTCCGGGAAGATGTCGTCTTCCTCATCACTCTGGTCTATGGGAGGAGCAGCGTCGGCTCACATGCCGTACTCTTTCGTTGCCCCACCCGGAATGGTTTTCGCTGCTCAAGGCAGCACTGCGCAAGTCGACGGGAACGTGAGTGTCCAAGTAACGGAGGCCGTCCTCCCGAGATCACCAGCGGTAGTGGGCCATGACGATGTCGTTATGTCGGAGTCGGGTCACACTAGCGTTCGGAGTGATCATCGGTCGAGGACATCCCGAAGTCACACACGCTCCCGGAAGCCGAGTCCCAGTGAGTCGCCAAGCGATTCAGACTCGAGCGCAGAGGAACGGAAGCGACGGAGTTCCAAGCGATCCACTCGATCATCTAAGCGCTCGTCGAAGTCGAGGAGGTCACCAAGCCGGTCGATCAAGTCGGAACGGACGAGTCGCTCAGGAAGGACGAGTCGATCTCGCATGTCTGGAGCTTCCCAAGTTGCGTTGAACACGATGCGCACGACGCAAGACTTGCTGTCTCGAATGGAGTCTAATCAGGCTCACTTGGGGCAACAGGTCCAGCAAGCCTTCCATGCGATCCAGGCGCTAGCTGTGCGTGGAAGTCCATCGGAAGGACAAAGTTCGCCAAGTGTTCCTGACCGTACTAGCCGAAGTGATCTGCCACCGAGGCCACCCGCTTCTGTTCCAGCTGCCCGGACACCTGCGTCACCACGAACGGTTGATGCGGCTCGCGCCGAAGGCGCACATACTGCGTTGGAGTCCGCGCGAGTCGAGTTCGAAGAGCGCTGGCAGCAACGTGAAGCGAAGGCCGAAGCGGAGAAGGTTGCTTGGGTGGCCGACGTGCAGAAGACCCTGAGTGCACAATTGGAAGCCTTCCAGCAGAAGATTCACTCTCTGGAGGAGGCGCGCAACAGGGATCAGGAGACCATCCGAGATCTGCAGAACGTGCAAGGAATGCGCTCGCGCAACACTCCCGCAACACATCCTCAAGCTCAAGACACTCGTGCAACTTATGGATCTGATTCAGCAACTCAAGTCAAGTCTGAACCCACGCGTGTGACTATGTACCCACTCCCGGGTAACGCAATCAAGGGACACGCAAGTGAAAGACGGGACATCAAGTGCGACAGCGACCTTCCAGCAGAACAGCTCCAGTTGACTCTTCAGAGTCTGACTGGAACAAAGTATGCAAAGGAAGACGAAGCAGTCAAGTCTGAGCAGACGCCCGGGCAAAGTCGTCGAGTGTATCCCGACCGAAGTCTCAGGTGCGAGAGACTAAGCCTGTTGCACCAGAGAAAACGGACGCCAAGAAGCCCGCCAAGAAGGACTCGAACAGGAAGCATTCACGTCAAGATGGAGATCCTTCAGGGGCTAGTTCTGGCGGAGAGTCAAGTGACGAAGGCTACAGCTCAAGCGACTCTAGCTCGTCGGACGAGGTGCCTGCCTACACGACAACCGCTGCGATGACCCAAGGAGGCTCGGTAGTGACGCTGAGGACGTTTACTAATACGCTAGAAGACTTCGATGAGAAGCTGTCGTTGTCTGCGCGCCGTCGCTGGTGGGAGCGATTCCTAAACGTGACTGTGCAAGGAGGTTGGACGGATCAGATGAAGGTCTACGAGCTCAAGACGAAGATGTCGCCCGCAGTCCGAAATTGGTACGGACAGCTCTCGAAGCATGTGCGTTCGGAATGGAGTCGATTGTCCAAGGAGTTCAAGCGTGAATACTGCAAGTCAAGGGTGTCAGAGTCCGAGAAGTACTACACGATGAAGCAGTTCAAGGACGAGACCGCATTGGCATTCCTGTATCGCCTGAATTTGGCGGCTGAACGCGCGGACGTGCGTTTCCGGAAGTCTGAGCGCCGACGTGAGCAACACATCAAGCGATTCATCAAGAACCTCACGGATGTGACGCTCAAGACGACCATGCAGAGTCAGCGTTTCAGGAAGGTTTCTGACCTGGAGTATGTTCTGAAGCAGCAAGAGGAAGTGAACCCGAGTGGAGTGCATTCTGGTCGAGGGGCGCAGCCCCGTGACTTCAGAGCAGACAACGTTGCTCGGAATGGGTCAAGGATGAATCGCCCGAATCGGGCTTACGTAGCCCAGGACGACGAAGCCCAAGGCTCCGATACTCAAGTGACGTTCGAAGACGACGAAAGGGAGACTTAGCTGCGCTGAGTACGTGCGTTCAGGACGTCCTACGAGATGGTAACCCGGATGCCAGGTTGTTAACCCGGGAAGACCTTATTCACGAGGTCTATCGTGTGATGAACAGTGTGGGGTGGAAGCCCAGAGATCCAGCAGCTGGACCAAGACCCCCACCACCAAGGCACCTCAGCAGCCAAGTTTTCGGCCGAACAACCCAGACCGCATGGAGTTTTGTGAGAATTGTAAGAAGTGGGGACATCGACCGGAGAATTGCTGGGCTGTTATGGTTTGTGACCGTTGTCAGAGGCATGGACATCCAACGCAAAGGTGTGAGACGAAAGCATGCCTGAAATGTGACCAAATTCACGATGGAAGATGCGAAGACTGGAGAGCTTTCCAAGAGATCAAGAAATTGCTGCAGCAAGGAGGCCTAGCTGACCTTCCAAGCCACATTCGGGAGGACATCCTGAATGGCAAGGGCGATTCTGAGGGAGCGCAGTTAAACTACTAAGCCCGCCGAATGGGGATTCGGTACGCGTCGGGCTGAGAAGACCCTCAGAATTGTGTGTGTTAGCTTATGTTGGCCCCGAATTGCGGAACCAGAACCAAGATAATCTACAATGTATGACCTCCCTGATTGACCATGAACCTGTGCCTTTGGAGTGTACTCGTACTTGGTATTCGAGGCCTCCACTCCCGGCCGAACCTGAAGGACCAGCTCAATTCAAGCTGAATTTCGGGGAACGGTACGGATGGTGGGCACATCATGATGAAAAGGAGGACAAGCAGCAGGTTGCTACGGTTCACGGTGCGGTGAACGATTTCAGGACGCAAATACTGTTGGATACTGTGAGTAGTATGATCAGTTTGGATCTTGCGCGTAGACTCAAGCTCAAGTTAGACTCGCAGAAGCGAATCAAGGTGTCCGGCCTAGGAGGCGTCCCGACTTACATCACTGCAAGTACGCAGATCAAGGTCACTTTGGGAAGACGTGTCGTCTACATCCTGGATGTTTGGGTAACCAACATCGGAGAAGGCGTTGATGTGCTTTTGGGAATGGATTTCATGTACAGTGCTGGAGTACGGTTGTGTATCCGTGAAGGAACGGTGGCGCTCCCCGATGAGGAGTCCGTTTTGATGTATGGTTACATGGTTCGGAAACACCGTGAGCGGAACATCCCGATCACCCCGCTACAGGACGTGCATCTACGCCCTGGAGAACACGTGAATGTGAAGATCCGTATGGTGAATGCCAGCCACTCCGAGATGTGGTGTGGGCTAGCAGGGGTGATCAGTGGGTAACTCAAGTTCTGTATGGCGCTAAGTCGTGGGCAGTAGCCGTGAAAGTGGTGACCATTTCCGATAAGGATCTCTGGATAGATTCGTCTACACCCGTTGCTCGAATAGTGGAGTATGGTTGCTTTCCAAGAGCAGGGCGTTTGTGCGACCTGGAGTCCGAAGGTATCAGGAATGGCAACACCTCATTTACGAGAGTACTCTGTCTACGCAAGCTAGGATGCGGAAGGAACGTTATGAGCAGGCCCTTCGGGACACTGCTCCGCCTTCGGTCCCGAAGCGTCCCTATCAGTGGCCCGCGAAGATGTTGATGAGACCTCAGGCCAAGAACGATGAGGTTCGAGTAGTCCGACTGCATAAACGGCCAATGACCGTAATTTCGGAATGTGCAGATGGAGTGAACCTGAGTGTGTGTCGCAAAAGGGCGAGGAGCCGGTGGTATCTACAATGGATCATTCGAGTACTCCTTTGGAGCGACTGGAAGAGGATTACATCCGGTGTATGCGAGTGAACGCTGAAGAGCTCGAACAGGAGCCCGCAGTTTATATCCACGAAGGAAGTGATATGATGTCACAGTTGAAGGATCAGTTGGCGATGTTACCCGAGTTGCAAGATCTCAGTCCAAGATGCGATATCTCGAAGGCTGATGTTGGTGAACCTGGAGTAACTACTGAAGTTCAGGAGCATCAACTCAAAGAGATCTTGAAGCGTCATCGCAGTATCTTCCTAGGGGATGGTAACGCGGCTCCTGCTCCAGCTCGAGGTGTGGTTTGCGACTTGGATGTTGGGGATGCGAAGCCCGTGGCCCAGCGTCCTAGACCGGTTGCACCTCAAGTTGCCATCAAGGTGTATGAGCTACTCAAGAAGCTCCTGGAGACCAAGTTGATTGAACACTCGGAGTCCCCTTGGGCTTCTCCGATCGTGATCGTCCTGAAGAAAAACGGGATTGACATTCGAATGTGCATTGACTATCGAGTAGTGAACAGCTTCATTCGGCTTTCTAACTACCCCCTCCCGCTGATCGACGACCTGTTGACCGGTTTTGAGGCGCGATGTGGTTTATGAGCCTGGATATGGCAAGTGGCTTTTGGGCAGTCCGAATGACTGAACGGGCTAAGCTGATTTCTGCGTTTGTGTGTCCATTCGGACATTTTCAATGGGTCCGAATGCTTTTCGGGCTGAAGAATGCTCCGTTGGTCTATCAACACATGATCAACAATTGCCTGTGGGGATTTGTGAGATTGCCACCCGAAGAAGAGGTGCTTGTGGATCAAGAGGTTCTCGATTACTTGAAGTTGGAAACGCAAAGGCCAGAAGGGTCCAAGGTGGATCGCCATCAGACGGCATTGACGGAACGGATGACTGTTTTCAGGCGCAACATTCCCGCGCCATCCCAGATGGGTCCCGTGTTGGGGCGTAGTTCCTACATAGACGATATAGCCCATGGTGTCGGGACTTGGGATGAGCTGTGCGAAGACTTGGATGCTTTACTCTACCGTTTGCGGTACTGGAATATTTCGGTCAGCTTGCCTAAGAGTGAATTCGGAAAACGCACTATACCTTATCTGTCACATGAAATTGGAGCAGAAGGTATTCGCGCTATCCCGAAAATTGTGAAGGGCATCCAAGATCTCCCGTTTCCGTCTACCCTGAAAGGTGTACAGTCATTCCTAGGCAGTCTCAACTATTATCACAAGTTCATTGAAGACTTCCCAGTAGTGGCTGCAGTCCTCTACGAACTGTCAGATGAGCAAGTACGAGCTGGAAGAGAATTGTCTCGAGCCAAAGGCGTTCGACATTCTGAAGCAGAAGATTGTGTCTACGCCACTGCTCAGCACCCTGACCGGACCAAGCCTTTCGTAATCATTCCTCATGCCAATCAGTGGGCAGCTTGTGCTGTTCTAGGACAAGAACATGATGGTGTCATCCAACCAGTTCGGTTCACGGGGCGTGTCCTGAACGACGCAGAACTTCGCTATCACATTGCTGAGAAGGAAGTATTAGCGGTGATTCGAGTTCTTCATGTGTTCAAGACCCTGATCGAGGGATGTCCCCTCGTGGTTTATACCAGACACTCAGTGCTGAAGTGGGTAATCAAGTCCAAGACCGCCGATGGACGCTTGGTTCCTTGGGGCGTTGCCTTGTCGCAGTATGACCTCGAGATCCGAAAGGTTCAACGGGATGAAGATGGACTTGCTGCCATCCTGGGTGCAGGTATCACACCGAGAGAGCACCTAGACAAGATTGCGGAATCACTCATTCCGGCCAAGGGGCGTGTCAAGGCACCCCCGTGATCAGCATCGAGATGCTTGAAGCAGATTACACTGGAGTGGTCCTGAGTTTCGATGGAGCTGCGAAGACGTCGACGAGGATTGGCAGCTGTGGTTGTGTGTTGTGGCAACTTCCCGAGTGGAAGGTTCTGGACGCCCGAGGTTACATTCTGGATGGCGTTACGGTGAACGATGCAGAATATTTCGGATTGCTACGCGGCTTAGCTATGGCTCGAGATCGAGGAATCCAGGATCTAGTGGTCGTGGGAGATTCGAGAATCGTCATACAACAAGTCCAAGGTTTGATCAATTGCAATCAACCCAACCTTCAAAGGAGATTAGCTGAATGTGAAGTGTTGAAGAAGAGGTTCAACAGTGTGCGCCTGGTTCACGTTAAAAGAGAATTCAACCAGGCTGCCGACTATCTGACCTCCAAAACACTAGCACTGGGTAAATCCTGGGTGGTTGAGGAAGATGCCGAAAGAGAACACCTGGAAGTTGTGTCGAGAATTCAAGAGCAGCTTATGAAGACGTCTGACGAAGAAACAAAGTCGAATTCAGAAAGCCAAGGGATAACCCGAATGTCGTAACCATGGGAGTCTCAAGAGACGTCACTCTTCGCGGTCCTGAGTGTGAGCCCCTTCCCTCTGCTGCTCGAGTGCTGGCGGCGTTTACCCGATCCAGAGCTCGCACGAGGGAGGGAGAGTCCGCTTCACCCATGGGACCCCTTGAGTACCAAGCTGAACGATGGAGACGGATCAAGGTGCATCAGGAAGGAGACCAGTATCTCTCAGATATCATCGCCTTCCTGAAAGACGATCTAGAACGTTTCTCACCAAAGCGTCTCAAGAAGATTGCGAAGGTGGCAGATTTGTTCGCTTTGGATGTTCGAGGAGTATTATACCGACTTGCACGGTCAACCCGAGGCCGACCGCGCGACGCCGAAGACGAGCTCAGGCTAGTGGTCCCGGAATCACTCCGAGAAGACATGCTCCATTATGCGCATGAAGATTTTCAGGGAGGACATCAAGGGATCACCCGTACTCATGAAAGACTGCGCTCGGAGTTCTACTGGCCCGGGATGTACGCTGACGTGGAACGATTCGTGAAGGAATGTGTGGATTGTGCTAGCGGTAAGGGGTCACCCCGAATGCCGGTCCTTCACCAGGCAACATTGAGCCTACACGACCTTTCGAGGCCGTCTCTATGGATTTCGTGACTCATTTACCAGAGTCAGTCCGAGGGAATACGTTTCTGTTGCTATTCCAAGACATGTTCTCCGGATATGTGATGTGCAAACCAATGGCGTCGACAACGGCTCAAGATGTCGCTGAAGCATATGAAGAATCCGTCTTTCGGAGATTCGGAGCTTCCTCAGTGATTCGGCATGATCAAGATCCTCGCTTCATGAGCGAGGTCTTCGCAAGGTTCCGAGATCTCATAGGGAGCAAGCAGAGAGCGACTCTCGCATATCGACCCCAGGCGAATGGTCAGCAGAACGTTCGGTGCAGACAGTCATTCGGAGTGTCAAGGCGTATGTTGCGGAGGCAGATCAGTCAGATTGGGATGAACACGCCGAGAGGCTGATGTTCGCCCTGAACACATCATTCGATGCAACCCGCCTGGATACACCGTTCTACCTCGTACACGGATGGGATGCCCAAGGAACTGTGTCCGCTATGCTGGGACCCAGACCTTCAACTCTCCCCGAGCGAACGGCTTATGAGTGGCGACGGAAGTTCCAGAGAGACTACAGCTACGCACTTGCCTGTGCAGAGGAACTTCAGCGAAAGGCAAAACGTGCGCGTTCCGAAGAACAGACTAGGAAGTGGCGTGAGCTATCTGACCGCCTAAAAGCTGGTTTCGAGAAGGGAGATGCTGTTTGGTTGTATATTCCAAAGGTGCAACCTGGATTGAGCCGGAAATTGGCACACTTGTGGCACGGACCGTTCCGGATTGAAGATGTTCGAGATGACTTCGAGTAAAGCTGAAGGTTGAAGACTCGGGATATCGAGTGAACCCTTGGGTACACATCAGCCGACTTAAGCCAAGGGCCATCTTCCCTAGAAGGCCCAAAGTTGAAGTCGAAGTTGAAGACGATGACGATTTTGACGCGGCATTACTACCTGAAGATAGTTGGGAGCCAGACAATGCGAACGACGAGTACGAAGTGGAGAGCATTCAGGATGTGCGATGGGTTAAACGAACCCGAACGTCCAAGCGATCCCGAGAGTATCTTGTCAAGTGGAAGGGCTATGCCGATCCTGAGTGGATCCCAGTGTCTCAGCTGAGTTGTGGGGCGTTACTGTACGAGTTCAACAAGGGAGCGAGGGCCAAGGCGAGGTTCCAAGCTATGCAAGCTGGGGTGACCACCCGCGGGCTTAGGCACCCTACGAGAACGCAATCAGAACGACCCAGATCGTCGCCGTGTAAAGTGAAAGAAATGTTTTGAAACTGTTGATGAAGTGAAGATGAATTTCGGGATGCCATGATGAGATGATACCTGAATGTGGATTTTGTTCCTGAATCTATAAGTGTGAATTGACCATGATGATGATGACGATGACAGAGGAGCAAACAAGAAAGTTACGTTTCGAAATGGATTAGCTATGGTGTTAAGATGCAACATGCAGATGACTCGGACTAGGAGCGTTGTGCGACCTTGAAAATCAGTCGAAGTCGGCCAGCGTGACCAGGTGCCGCTTGCGGTGCTCCACTGGGAGTAACTTGTCACGAGTCGCTTGAGGAAGGTCCTTGACGCGATCCGCGTCGGACTGACACGTGTTCCATTGCACGCGGCTGGGTTCTCGCTGATCAAGAAGCTTCGCCTGTTCTTCCAAAGAGTGAGGAGTTCCAGTGATGGTCTTGTAGGATGGGTCCATAAGGATCCAGTGACAACACTTTGAGGGATAAGTCCACACTCCAGGTTCTTCCAGGAGCGACTCTCTCATGCCTTTGTCAACCCACTTGTTGATCAACCGCTTGTAAGACTTCTTGACTTGGTCGCACTCCGTTTTCCGCTCCTTAGCGAGATTGCTGGAGTAGTCATCCAAGTTCTGATCTATGAAGATCCAATGACCGATCCACCAGAAAGCACGACGGTGATCCGACATGAACTCCACAATCTCATCCAGAGCGTCACGTGAAATCTTCGAGAGCTGCGTCCGAGTGTGCAAAGCGAGATACTTAAAGCGCTCCTGAAACATCTTGTCCCAGGGCTTTGTCTCCCAGAACACCATGAAGTCAGCGGGCTTCCAACGGAGTCGATTCTGCTCAGCCTCAGCAGGCTTGGAGAGATTTGGGGCGTAGTCCGGAAATCCATACGATTGCTCCAAAGCGTTCGTAGTCCCAGGGCGAACTTCACTAGGATGCCGTAGTGTCTCCACGAATTCACTCCGGGGCGAGGAGTCTCAATCAGTCGACGTTCCATTGGGAGGCTCCTTGTAGTCCTTCCGAGCAAGCTGTGACTGTTTACGCTCTTGAGCCGGACGTGTTTTCCGGAAGAGGAAGCGGACGTGACTTTAGAAGACAATTCTTCGATGTCCTTGAGTTCAGCACTTGTATCTGGCTCCGAAGCAGACGTGTCTACGCTCGCGCGACGCTTGGCCTCCCTAGGAGGTGTTGTCCGGCGTGGCGAAACAGGATTCACTTCTTGGGAGTGAAGGCGCGTCACGAGAATCATCTTCATTGTCCTCCCCGTCACTTTCGAAGAGAGGTTTGTGGATCTCTTCGTCGTCCATGTGAACTTGTTTGGACAACGGTGGCCAACGAGAAGGGATGTTTCCCGTTTCCAAGTCCGCTTCCAGACGAGATTCAGCGTTCTTATAACACCAGCTCGGGACGAACTTAGTCCACGGAGTCTCATCCAAGCGTTTCCAGTACATCATCCGAGTAACATCACGGAAAGCATCCTAGAAGGAATCCGGGAATGCACCGCTTGACCACTCTGGATTACGTCCTTCGCCTGATCCAGTGTTAAACCAGAACGCATGAGAACTTGGACGTCTGTACGCAGTTTGTCCAAACTATAGGGACCATCCAGAGATGCACACACCGCACTCACGTCCAGGAGTGGCGAGGCGACGGTGTCCAGAGCTGATTCTCCATTTGGGGTGTAGGACGTGGGACGCCACTGAACGTTCTGGAGATCAGAGGAGTCACCCGCTGAATGACCCGAAGACTTGGTGTTCTTGAGAAGTGATGACGACAGTGGACTTGGAGGATCCTTAGAAAAGTCAACAGGATCATCTTTCGAACCGAACGAGGTCTCGAGTCTCCAGGATCTTGCTTTTCCTCAGAGTCGTCGTTCTCATCCGCGAACACATACGGTTCAGGTCGCAATGTGGGATCATCCAGAGTGTTGACGAAAATCTGAGTTTTCCAAGCCTCAGGAGGATCTTGATGATCACGAAACTTCTCCAGAAGTGCTTTCAGGCGAGGCCAATTGCCGTCTACCCGAGTGTCATGACGATGGAGGAAGTTCATGAGCCTGGAGGGATACAAGGCTGACGCTTTCAAACGATTTTCCAGATCGTAGACAACCTTCTGCAACTCGTCATGGTCACTTCCAGACGCGTGTGCGCGATTGGAGTGCACGTTCTTGACGCTCATGTCCTCCAGCCTCGCGCTTGTAATCGCGACGTGTTTTTCCAGCTCGGAGATGATGTAACCTTTGGGAGCTCAGCTTCTTGTGCCAATACTTGGAGCAGCGAATAGTCCGCGCGAACGTGGCGGACTCTTCGAAATCCTTCAAAGCACGCCGAGTTGCTGAGAACTGAACGCTGGGTGGAAGCCTCCAAAGTGCGATACTTGTCCAGGAGACGTTTCATGAGAAGTCGCTAATCCGAGACTGTCCGGGCCAGATCTTGAGCGCCATAGTGGCGCAGAAGAGAACCATTCCCGCTTGGTCGAGATGCTTTCAGCGACAAGGAATTCATTGGAGTCAGGCTCCGCGTATCGTTACAGGAGTCAATATTTCCCGACGGATGTCGACATCCGGACTCAATAGCTTGCGAGGAACTGTACGTCCTCTTCCGAAAGTGGCTCCACTCCTAGAAGACACGCACTCCACCGTAACCACCACGGAGAAGACTCCCGTTGAATAGGTCTGCGGCTGTCGCCGGAACCCCACGAACATCGTGTTCGGACTGGGAAAGGAGATGGAGGCGCGCCATCGCGTGTTTGAGGGATTTGACCTTCCAGAGCGGGGCGTGCCTTGACTGCGGCGTCTGCCAGAGCATCCAGCTTGTCCATATCGTCTTTCTCGAAGACCTTGGCCAGCAATGGCCGAAGTGTGCGCGCTGGATCAGGTCCTGAGCCTTGTCCACCGCTGGTGGAGCACCCGTGGACGCCGGAGCCACGCCTGGAGGCGAGCCGCTGTCGGAAGCAGTCGCCGTAACTTGAACGAGCGATCTTTGCCTCGAACTCCGCCTCTTTTGTTGCCAGAGCGCTCTTGGAGCTGCTCCTGCTTCTCTTACCGTGGTTTAGCTGTGCTAGAGCTTCGGCTCTTCGGCGCTTTGTGTTTTCGTTTGCCGGGTCTTGTGGCGTCTCCGCCGCCTCCTGGGATGTTTCTTGAGCCGTCTCACCGCACTTGTCAGCCGATGACTCCAAGCCAGAGCCGGAAGTTGCACCACCGCGTCGCTCTCAGTAGTGCCTGCATCCTGAGCACCCGCCGTTTCGGGCTGGGCGCTAGGAGTGGCTCTGACCGGAGGAGGCGACCGCTAGTGGTGCCGGTCTCCGGAGTTGCTTGGTGTCTCGCTCATCAGTTGCTTGATCGTTGGAAGTTCTCGTTGTGAATGGATCTTGGTTGCCACTCTGAATCGGTACGACAGTGGATAGTAGACGGGGCGCAGAAAAGACCCAATCTGGGGTAATCGCCTAACGGTTTTGCAATTCGGGATGTCTGGTCGCCCGGGATAGCTGCGTTGTTTGGTCGGCTCATGTTCTGTCACTTCGATGGTAATTTCCTTAGTGAAAGACCGTGTATCCGAGGGGCGGTTGTGACGATGTGCCTCTGAATTTTCTAGGCACACCCGCAGCTGCCCAGCCGGGACAACCCGCACACATGATTCGGACAAGAGATGATTGGTTTTCGAGATGGGTATTGAATGGACTCCTGGGCGAATGATGGTTTGGATTTGGGATGCAGATGTTCGGTTACGGAGAGGCTCACAGGTTGGAAGCGTACGCCCTGAATGGGTACGCATTCAGGATGCAATACGACGCTCAGTCGACGCCGACTCCTTGACGGCAGGTATCCACGAGAAGGAAGCAAGTGCCCTGGAGAACGTATCTCGAGGAGCAGCCTACCTTGACGGAGCCGAACATCACCCCAAAACCCTGAAACTCCAAGGTTTCCACAATTACGACCCTACCTACACATGTAAAACCCAAGACTGTCTCCTCATCCTGAAAGTTTTGATCGCTACCGGATATGAAGACTCCATCCGAAGTTATGCCGGTACCCGAATGTACAGCCGAATGACAATACATCCTGAATGGCAAGCGACTGTCCAAGAACAAGATTGAAGCTCAAGTTGCTGAAGATAAGTTCAGTTCGGAAGTCAGTTTACTGACATTCAGCAGAGTCAAGACAGTACGACCCAAGAGTAATCGCAATCAGATGATTAACCGTGCAAGAACAAGATCAGTGCTGCCGATCTAGAAGAGCCGAGACATCGCTGATGAGTGTATGCCAGATCCAAGTTCGACGTGACATTCCAAGTATAATGAGACCAAGTCTACCCGAGTGTGACCTCACGAAGTAAGGAAGACCGCCAAAGAAGTACCAAGACTACCAAGATTGAAGAAGAATTTAGAATGCCAAAGAGGTAGAGATAATTTTAAACAGAGTTTGATTTGCGTCGAGAAGTCAAGTGTCTTCGAGTTCGCTTCATATTGGGAAGCCTAAGTATCTTCGTCGCACAGGCAACGTAGGGAGGTCGCCGTACTTTTTAACACATCTCGTCAAGGAAGGAATACCTGGAGGACCGCTCACATTAGGAGGGCCCAG